>MINK01172874.1:0-16137 GCA_001735545.1 Phormia regina
CACACTAAATTTATTAATATTCATTAACTTTATACACTAAAAACTTTAATTTTTAACAGCAGCGTACTTATAACCGGCAAATTTTAAAGAAAACTAAAATTAACTAAAAAATCTTATTGGAATGCAAGAAGTTACCAGATTAAGAGTAAGTGAATAATCAGGTAGGATAATAAGATACAACAGTGCATTGTATTTTATACATATTACAGTTAAGAATTCTTATAAAAAATAATTTTGAATCGTTTTTAAACATTCTGTGTTTTATGGAATGTAATAAACAACATTTTTATGATATAATAAAAAACACTTCATTACATATTTTTCCCAAGTATTACATGTATGCATACATATAGTTATGCGCTCTTACAAAGACCATTATTACTAAAAGGAGTACTTTAAAAAAAACATTTCAAAGATTAACTTACATATATTTCTCTCTTGAAGGATTTATTTAAACGCAAACATTGATTAAATTTGTACACACATTACATGTATGAACTTGTTGCATTTTACATAAATTAATTCCTTTTAAAACTTTAAACTTAATTGCACTATTAATGATCAGCCACTAATCGACATTTTTTTTTTCTTTAATTTCATTTTTTACTTTTTGCCCAACAATAACTTTGCATTAAAACATAGCTATCACAAACACACACACTAATAATGCCTTGGAATTTGCTTTACATTTTTGACAATTTTCTCTTCACGTTTGCCTTATATTACATATATTTCTTAATTATTTTATATTTGATTTAATGCTGAATATTTTCATACTAAATTTATTAATATTCATTAACTTTATACACTAAAAACTTTAATTTTAACTGGAGCGTACCAATAACCGGCGAATTTTAAAGAAAACTAAAATTAACTAAAAAAATCTTATTGGAATGCAAGGAGTTACCAGATTAAGAGTAAGTGAGTAAGCAGGTAGGATAATTATAAGATAAAACAGTGCGTTGTATTTTATGTATTTTACAGTTATTACGAATTCGTATAAAAAATTGTATTGAATCGTTTTTTAAACGTTCAGTATTTTATGGAATGTTTTTTATGCAATATTAAAAATACTTTATTACATACCTTAAACTTTCTTAGTTAAGATAAACAATTTTTCTTTTTGTTTATCTTAACTAACAAAAGGTAAATTATAACAAGAACTAAATGTAGACTAAAAAATCTCATTGGAATGTAAAATTGCCATAGTTGAAATAGGCTTTGTAAGAAGTATCATACATAAATGAAATTGTAATAATTTCAAATCAAATGTTTAACGTTCATAATATGAAATAAAACAAAATTATGTTACTATTGACGCATGTATAGTTGATTATTAAAAAATAATATATAATAAATTTATATAGCAAAAACAAGAGCATCTACAGAACTGAGTTGTACAAGTCATTATTCATTTGCTTAATAATTATTATTAATGAGGAATTTTCATAATTAAAATAAATTGATTTGTGTGATTTAAATCTACAAAGATTATGGAGACCCACAAAATTTATTTTTTCAAGTATTCTCCAAATGTTTTCTAACAATATTTATTTGAAAACAAATTATTACATTTTTTGGTATTAGAAATAAACAAAATCAGTTTAAGAATATATACTCGGAATAAAAAATTCCAATGAAACAAAAAAGTCCTCGTTATTAAAAACATAATTTACTACATAAACACTTTTTGTTATTAAATTTTATAAAATATGTTAATTGTTGTTCTTTATTGTTCAATTTGAGAGAAAATGTATTAAAATGAAAAATTATAAATTTTTTTTAAAAACACCATCTGTTTAACAGATTAATTAAGCAACTAAATTTTACATTTTATAAACATCTTAAATTAATAAATTAAAACAACAAATTGAATTTTGTTTAGCAACGAAATGAAATTAATAATAAATTACCCTAAATAAAGGTAACAACAAGGATACTCTAAAGTTAAAAAAAAAGAAAATTAAAAACTAAATTATATGGGTGTTCATTACATTTTCAAGGAAATTCTATTAAAATACATAATATTACAAAAAAAAATTATCTTAAAAAATGGAAAATAAAATAAAAAAAATCATACAATTAAATTATCTACAAAGTAAGAAAATTTAAACACTACGTTTTAAGAAGGAAAAAAAGTTATTATAATGTGAACACAAAAGAATAATCGTTGGCACTATGGTGTTTGTTTAGTTATTGAGTAATTTAGTTATTAAATATGTTGCAAGCATAATTTATTTTATGTAGGTATTATAAGTTTTTCTTTCTTCTTGTCTACTCTAATTATATAAAAAAACATTTATATATGTATGGGCACATGATCCAATAGTTGAGCACGATCTGAAAATAAAGCGCTACACATTTCACATTCAAAATAACGTTGAGGTTTGCGCACAGATGCAGCTGATGAGGAGTTTTGTTGTGCCGCAGCAGAAGCATCGGCTGCTGAAACCACTGCCGAAATAGAAGCAAATGAATTATTATTATTTGTTGAGGAACTTGTTACCGTATTAAAGGTATCAACTATATTATAATCTAAATATGAGGCTGTTGTGCTAGATGTATGTGGCATAGATTTCGCTGGTTCAGTGCGTGCAGAGTTTGAGGATTTTGTATGATGTAATAAATTTGACGGGGGCCTTTTGTTGGCTTCTGTGTTGTTTAAATCTCCAGTAAATTCTAAATATTTACGATTAGAATTTGCAGCTCTTTGGGATCTAGAGGATTTATTGGTTCTACGACTTTTGCTGGATGAGGAAACTTCCAATTCCACGAGATCAGCTTGTGCTGCAGCTGTATTTACAGAACTAGCACCATTAACAATTTCCCTTAAGTCGGGCGATGTGGGTTCAATTTTAATCAAATGTTGTTCCTCTTCAGATTGTTCAGCCAGAAATTGTGTAGAAGATTCACTAGTAAAACGCTGTCTACATTTATCCGATTTTGAGGGAGATCTAAGAAATTCATCAAGATCGTTACGCAAACATGAAGCCTCTAGCAAAAGGTGGGCATCATAGAGATCATTGGCGTTTGTGTGGCGGGTAGTTGTTTGTGTACGAGCTGAAGTGTTGTGATTAGAATTGGGAGGATTTTTCATTAAATGATGCTGTTGTTGTTGTTGTTGCTGCTGATGATGGTGGTTATAGTTGTTATGATTTTCTTGTTCTTGTTTTATGTGTAAAGGACTAGAGCTAATTTGTTTAGGTGGTTGTAGGGCGGGCGATATAATATCATAATCATCCACTATTGTTGAAGTTTTAGGCAGTAAATCTATATTTGACGTTTGTGTACGGGTTATTATAGATTTTGATTTCTTTTTACCTGTTCCACTTCCACCAGTAGTGGAACTACCATTGTCCGTTGTTATGAATGTTTTTTCTGTATGTATCATTTGTGGTCCTTTGGTTTGTTTGGAGGCCATGGTTTTATTTTTACGACCTTTGGTATTAGCTGTGGAAACAGATTCTTTATCATTCCTCGATAATTGAACTTGTTGTGTTCTTTGGGCTGTAGAGGTAGACTCTTGTTTAATTTTACGTTTCGTTTGACGTGCCTGTGTCTCCATTAAATTATTTTCAGTTTTTGTTGACGGTCCCACGACCAAAGTATCTATACTTTGTAAAGTTGTTTCTAAATTTGACAACAACGATTTGTATGTGTCTTCAGTCTGTTTTGTTGGCCAAATTTTGTCACTACTTGTAGAGTTAAAACGTTGTTTCTTAACCGAATCATCGTCCATTCCCACATCTAAATCAAAATCTTCTTGATCTTCTAAAAGTTGAGATGATTTATTGCCTTTTTTAGGTGTTGATTTATTTTTATTATGATTATTGCTTTCAGTGTTCATTGTTGAGGATATATTTCTTCGTTTTGTTGACTTTCCTGTTAGGGAGCTGGTTTTTGGATCTTGAACACTTGTTACAGTTTCAGTGGCAGTATTGCTGTCTGTGGTCATTGCTAGCAAATCGTCAACATTATCGATGTCAAAGTCGGATAAATCTATATCACTTCCAGTACCACCATTATTGGTAACTTCACGTTTAAGGCGCTCTAATTCATGAGGTTTCAATTTACGGCGACGTTTATATTTTCGGGGGCCAGTCTAAAATGAGAAATTTTAAGTTTTTTTAATTGTAATTTTTTTGTTGGTTCTATCTTCATACATGGAATGAATGTACATGAATGTACATATTTTGAAAATTCTTATTTGAATATACTGAAATAATTATGGAATTAATGAGTTTTTTTGTTTTTAATTATAATAAATAATTTTTAGTTTATTAATGACAATTTTTTCCAAACCATGCATGAACAGTTGCGACCCAGATAAAACTCATCATAAATTTTCAAGAAAGGAAGACATTATAAATACAATCACTTACCACCGGCTGCCTTTGCATAGCTGTATTCATATCACTATGCTGTATTAGATGTTGTATTAAATCTCCCGATGATGATAGTTCAGCACTACAAACTGTACAATAATAGGTACCCCTCTTGGCATCCAAACCTGAATGATGTGAACGTATATGTTCTCTTAAAACTACACGTTGATTAAAGGCACGCGGACACACGGAACATGCATAAGGTTTCTCTCCCGTATGTATACGTTCATGTTTCCGTAGGGTACCACCATCAGCAAATGCTTTCCAACAAAATCTACAACCATATGGCCTCTCGCCGGTATGTATGCGTACATGAATTTGTTGAGAACTACGGGAACCAAATGTTTTACCACATTCTAAACAAGGAAATAGTTTTCCCGCCGATGTGGCACTGTGAGAATGTCGATGATTTGACAAAGTGCGTCCATCGGGAAACTCTTCATGGCATACATCACACTGTACGGATTTATCACGATGTGAGGCCATATGACGTTTAAGACGGGCTTTGTTGTGGAAATTTTTACCGCATTTTGAACAAGAATGACATTTTTCTCGAGAATGGTCCCATGCATGTTTCATTAAAGCTTTACGATCGCGGCACTCTTTGCCACAAAGTATACAAGAATTTTCGGTGATTTCATTGGGATGCTGAGATTGAAGATGTTTTTTAATGGTTGGCTCCTCGAAGAACGATTCACCGCATAAGACACATCTTTAAACAAAAAAATAATAATTACTTCTAATAAAAATAAAGATCATAATTTATATACTCACTTAAAGGGCGGGTAACGTGCATGAATTTCTGCATGTGCTAACAGATCTAAAGCTTCGGCAAATGTTTCACCGCAGGTATTACAACAATGTTGATCTCTACTCTCCACATTAGTTTGCTCCGTTGTTGTTTCATTATTATCTTTGGCGTGACATTTGGCATGTCTTTTCAAGAGATCCTGACGATGAAACGACATACCACATTCACTGCAATAAAATTCACCATACATCTGTTGTTCGGACTCGGATTCTGTTTGTGTTTCATCTTCGCCTTCGTTAGGATCATATTCAGAATTACTTTCCTCAAATTGATGAGTTTTTTGATGATCTTGCAAACTATTTTGATCCCAAAATAATTCATTACATTGAGGGCACTCGAAAGGAGAATCATTACGATGAGTCTAAAATAAAAAGAGTCACGGAATTACTAAAACTGTTTCTAATTTGAATTTAACGTAAATATTAAAAATTTAAGAATCAGTTATATGCCAAGGTTGTGCTATTAGTCGTAACAATTTAAAATTTGAGCACACAACCCTCAAACATAAACAAGTTTGCTTTAACTCAATCATCATTTTTGTTTTTGGTATGTGAAAAAAATCTAAGAAATGAAGATTTACAATTTTTTTTACCTTGGTATGTGCTAACATGGCTTTCTCTCTTGAAAAGGCTAGACCACATTGTTGACAAACAAATGGTTTGTTATCATCTATTATGGGATAATGCATAACATTTTGTCCATTATTTTCTACTAGAGCGGGTGTATTATTATCCTGGGACAGTTTAACAGCTGCTGTATTGGCAGATAAAGTATCACATTCTACAATACTATAAGCCGATGAAATAACCATTTCGCCTGAGGGACAATTATTAGCAACTTCAACCACGTAGGAAGTATCTTCCTTAGGTTTAAGACGGCTTACACGACCTCTAGGTGGTGCTGTTGTAGTTTGTGTATTTGTTGAAAGATCTGTAGTCGATGTTGTTGTTGTTATTACGTTATTTTCCATTATAATTTCTTGATTAGAAATGGAGGTAATATGTTGCAATTGTTGTTGTTGTTGTAGCTGTTGTTGTTGATGTTTACGACTAGATTTTGTTGGTATAGTTACCGAATCTTCTGGTACACTCCAATCCTGTTCATAATAATGATCATTGGACGTACGCTGAGGTGAATTATTGGTATCAGTAACAAAATGTATGACTAATAATGAAAAAGAAAAAGATTAAAAAGTCATAATATTTTAATAATTTCATAATTATACTTACAATCACTATCATCCATTTGTGGTTCTGTTGGCTCTTCTGCATGCCCTTTTAAATGATTGATAAGATCTTGTCTTCTTAGAAATCTTGCACCACATAATTTACATAAATGTGGCCGATCCGTTTGATGAGCCACCATATGATTCATAAGACTGGCTTTTTTACGAAAGCGTCGACTACAAAAGTCGCAGGGATAGGGTCTTAGGGCAGTGTATTCATCTTGTACGGTTGGCAGGGGTACTTCAATGTCCAGCAACACTTGAGAGCTGGAGCCAATAATTTGTTCGGCAGGTATTTCAACTCTAAAAACGATAAGCAAAAGTGTAAAATTATGAAAGTTGAATATTTATTTCTTGAAAATTAATACGCATTTGTCGGGAAAATTTTGGTCCAACTTGGAACTTGGAAGAGTACTTGAGCTAATGCGACCTATTAATCCCTAAAAACTTAAATTTCATAAGACATTTGAGTGGAAAACGAACGTTATGTTCATACCCACACATATAAAAGAAATATTATTTATAAACATGTTTAACAACTTTGTTAAAAGGGTTGTTGTTGTCTAAAAGGGTTGTAAATCTTTGAAATTAGATTTCATTTGAGACAGTAGCTAATTGTGTATTATCACTGATTATCACAGGATATTTTTTCTTAAAGCTGTCATAGATAAGGTGAACAAATCTAGGATAATTTAAGTCCTTTAAACAAGCCCTACTTATTAAATTTAAATTACCTTTCTTCTCCCTGATGTTGCACCCAATCATCGGTGATGACCTCTTCAGTTACCATTTGGGGTGTATTTTCGGTAAAATGATCCACACTATATACTCCACCACCAGCATCTTCATGTTGTTGTATTAAGGCAGCTTGTTCCATAATCGTATCGCAGTCAATTTGTTCACCATCGCTGGCGGTCACAACCATAGTTCCATTTGTGTCGGTAGTTGCATTTGTTATAATTTCTGTTACCATTTGACCATCGCGAGCCATAAATATAAGATTTTCTGCAGCAATTTGAGCTATTGTTGCAGAATCGGTTTCGTCTTCTGTAGCCATAAAGTCCGATGAAGAATTAGCACTGGCCATAAGATCCTCTTCACGTGGTGGCTGAGGATCAATTATTAACTGACCAGCAGTTTTCATATCTCCGGCATGGGAGGAGTGATTAGTTGAGTGGTGTTGTATCCACTGTATACCACCATATCCATGATTATCCATAATAACAAAAAATTAATGCACAATTGATTTTCGTATTGGGTATATACTAAAAAAAATTAAACAAATTATATTTTTTAGATTTGAACTAATAATAATTTATATTTATTTATGGCCCCCTACAAACAGAAACAAAAATTTAAGGAGAAAAACACGTTGTTGCACTAATTAAAGAAAAATTGTTTGTTTTTATGTGAAAAACAACAACAACAACAACTTGAATTAGAAAAATCAACAATGGTAATTGAAAAGTGAGTAAAAACACTAACAAACACATGTTTTAATTGTCAAAAAAAATCTAAAATAAATATGGCAACATTTGCACTAATTCCAATAACAAGTAATATTCACACTATTCATCTCTTTTTCACAAAATATCCACACGAGCACTGTATTATCGACTTAATACCCAAACGAAACGGTTCTACCACAATAATTCTTATATGAAACATTTTTGCCGAAGTTGCTATTATTTCATGCTTCTTCTTTATCATCCATATACGTATAACAAATAATTCCAAGTTTATGAAAATTGCAATAAATTTTTTTGTTCCATTTTCCATTTAATTGCCATTTAAGGTTATGGCCAAATGAGGTTATGCCATTTATTTATTTACATTTTTATTTAGCATAAACACCGCTTTCACATAGAGCACAGAAACAATTAATTTTCCACAAAAGAATACGGGTCAGGCGTAGCCATTTAGCTTGATTACATCACATGTGCTTTCTTTTGCGACCATTGTGTGGAAAGCACGTTTTTAATAGATTTTTTGAGAAATTTACTTTTTCCCTTTTGGTATTTCATTTAGTTTATAACCTCCTTTTTGTAAAATATTTTGAGGTTATTTTTACGGCAATTTTTTTACGGTAATTTTTTATTTCTGATTTTATTAAACTTACAATTTTATAACATTTCACTGCACGACACGGCAAAATTTTTAAGAAATTTTTTTCTAAAAGTAGCAAACTGCGTACGATTTCTACGACAACTGACACGACAGCCATTGTATTATGTTTTGTGCACAAACAACCAACCAAACGAAGAAACACAAAAAACTAATCGAATTGGAAGGTGGAAATTGTAGGGAAAATAATTTTAAGATAAGGCAGTTAGTTAGTTGCGCGCTAATTAAGGATATTATTGGGAATAATTTCTTTATTAAATAAAAATTATTAAATTATTAATAACAAACGCAAGTTTTGTGCTTTTATAATAATTATAGGTTATTGTTAAATTGAAAGCAAATAAAAACAATAATAGCAAACACCGTTTTACCAATGTTTCGTAGACGATGTTGCCATATCTGGATCGAAGGTTTGTGTCTATGCTTAAGAAATTTGTTAAAGATGCCACTGTTTTTAGGACGAGCAGTAATGTGCTACCATTTGCAATTATTTTAAGAAAATCCCAGATTAGGTGGTGAAAATACCAAAGATTTATTTATGCTTCAAACTAGAAAAAATTAAAATAGCATAAACTTGAAATAAATATGTTAATTTAAAAAATGTTTTAAATTAGTACCTAACATAAATTTGAAATAAATATGACAGGCACTAAATGTTTTAAACTTAAAAAAAGTCTTTAAGAAAGTAACAATTTTAAGGAAAGTTCTATTATTTCTATAACTATTTTTCTTTAAAAATTATTTTAAAATAATTTGTCAATTTTTTTAAAAAAATACATTTTAATAAAGTTTATTTTAAAAAGAAAAATTATTATACAATTACATACTTTAATTGAAAAGAAAAGAAAATATTTGTACTATAAAAATAAAAACATTTAGGAGTTTCATATTCCAATGGTCCGAATCTGTTATACTCAACAGGAGTAACGACGGACACCAATTTTTTAGTATTTTTTGGATGATTTTTGTTTATTATTTAGATTTAATGTTTGAATAATTTTCTTTTCCCTAGGGTATCTTCCCTAAACCCCATCCCTGTCCAACAGACATGCAGATGGGCAGTCATAGCTAGATCAACTTAGATTTTCACGAGAACCTATGTAATATTAAAAACAAATTTGTCTTGAATATAGCAAAAAATTTCTCCGCGATCCTCGTATATTGGCCAACTTTTAGTTTTGTTTAAACAATTAATACTCTTCACACCTTGCATTTTTACAATAAATAAATTTACATAGCAGATAAAGTGAACAAAAAGTACAACAATAAAAAAACTACCCATGACCCGAACAGTTATGCCTGCTACTTAATGCAGCAGCAATATGCCTGCCACCCACTAAAAGAATTTCTCAGCCTCCCCATCAACACCATCAGCAGCAACAACAAAATCTACAAAGTAAAATAAACAATTGCTCTTGTTTGGATTACTTTTCTTTTTTCATTGAAATGTATACATGTATGTGTGTGTGTGCCTTAATATAACAAGACCAAAAGAAATGAAGCAAAAAAATAATAATAAAATAATGAGAGAAATTTTCTTTGCATACAATTTTTAATTATTGCCAAAGGGGGGAGGGAGGTAGTGGGAGGAGAGTGCCCCAAAGAAACCTAACGGAATGTAAGAAAGAGAGTAAGTAGTTGTAGTGGTGGTATGAGTATAAATAGTGTATGTGTATGTACATTTAAAATGCCAAAACAAAACCAAAATCATATGTTTTTTTGTTGGTTTAATTTGAATTTGAAAAGAATTTAAAGTAAAATTGTTGTTGCTATTGATATGACGACGAATGTTTGTATGTATGTATGTATGAATGTAGTTTAGTACATATAGTGTGAGTAAATATTTTTGTTTATTTATTTGTTTGCTGTTATTGTTTGTAATGAATTTGCTCGCAATTTTTTATGTTTTGTCGGTCGATTGATCGTTTGGGTCGGTCGGTTGGTTGGTTGGTTGGTGGTTCGCTCGATCGTTTCTACTCGAGAGTCTGCTATGAAATCGAATGTTTCTTTATAGGTGTTTGTATGTATGCGTTATTGTTTTTTTTTTCTGTTGTACAAATTTAAAATGGGGAGGTTTTGTGGTGTAGTGGTATGCGCGAATTGTATTTTCATTTTACATTTTGTTGTGTGTACGTGAAAACAGTTGATCTATACAACGCGTTACTACGGACGCGGTATTCCTTCATTCTTCTCTATATAGACCGAAACTATTTTATTAAAGCGTGCCTTGTTTTTTTTTTGTGTTTTGTTTAATTTTCTTTATAAACAGTCATAAAAAAAGAAATACTCTTACGTACGAATTTATGGAAGTTTCGGCATTTGTTTTTTTTTTTTTTTTGCAAGTTCTATAAGTAAATAAAATTGGAAAATAAAAAAAACGATATTTCTTAAGAGTTACTAAAAGAATGTGTTAAGGAAAATTCAAAACGATCGATTGTGCCAAATAAGTGAGTGTCAGTCAACTTGTCTAAAAGTGTAAAACTAAAAGCCCATAAAAATTTTTCAAAAATAGTACATACAAATAAAGAAAATTATTAATTTGCAAGTTGGAAAATTAATAAAAAATATTAATATTTTTTTGTATATTATGGAATTTTTAAAAACAAATTATTAAATACTTTTAGAATAAACAATATTTTTACCAATTTATAATAAAATTAATAATTTTTTTTTTTATAAAAAAAAGTCAAATAAAATTGGTAAGTCTTATAGACATGAATATTGAATTTTATTATAACATTAAGGAAGAACTTAAAATTAAAAATATTTTTTATATATTTATAACTAGATTTTGTTTAAGAAACATGAATAAATTTTCTAAATGTGGGCGCATACATTTATGGGGTGGGGTTTAAAATCATAAATATTTCAAAATATACTTTGCAAAATTTATTTAAATTTATGATGAAAATTTATGTTTTTATTTTTCAAAAAAAAAAAAAAAAAAAAAAAACATTAAGATAAATTAATTTCTTTTTTTAGCTTCGTAACGATTTCTTTTTAACGGTTATGAACTTTACAACAACATAATGTAAACAAAACTATAATGTTTCTGTACAATTTCAACTAAATAAAGAATTTTGACAGTCTTGACATTAAAAGTCAGCTGTCGATCAACTTCATTTCTTGCAGAACTAACAAAAAAATAATATTATTATGATGATGGAGTAAATTATGAACAAAATATGTTTAAATTATATTTATCATAAGACACACAGGGAAAGAACCACAACAAATGGAGAACAAGATTAAAGATCATAAAGAAAATTGTTAACAAAAAAAGGCAACAAATATTGTTTTAGGATCATGATTATAATATATACATATTATGAAGATATAAAATAATTTGGGATTTTTTTCGGAATAAATAAAGAAGGATTTTATTTACAAGCTAAATGCTTTCAATATTTTTAATTTGTTTTTACAATTTTCCTTAAATTGCATTATCTTTATTAATAGGGCATACTTCCCCTCCTCCATGTATAATATGTTTTCAAATCAACACCCACAACTGCATAACAACATGTTCCCCCTATGGAATCTCATACATATACATACATATACGATATAAAAATGGAATGTGATTTCTTTTTTTTTATTATTATTATAATTATTTGCTTGTTTTATTTTTTTATTTCTTCTTTTATTTGCCATCAACTGCTTTGCTTGTTGGGCTACTGTTTGCTACTATTTTTTTTTCTAAAAAATAAAAAAATATATATTTTTCTTTTTCACTTAAATGGTTATAAAAATATTCTTAATGTTTTTATTTGCAAATCATGTTCTTTAGAATGTTGCACATGTTACAAATGCCGCATTTAATGTATACAATAAAATAAAAAAAAAATTGTGCAACAAAAACAAAATATAAAAAAAAATAAAGAATATTTACTACTTACGATTACTGAACGTAATATTTGTTCGAATGTTGATTACAAGTTTATAGAAAATAACAATAATAATAATAATAAAAAATTCTAAACGTTGTAAGAGCAGAGATTTAAAGGAGTTAAAACTTCATTACATCCAAAAAATCGAAAGGGATTAATATGAAATTATTGTTTTTTTTTTTTTTTAAATTCAATAATTACTACTGCTATTGACATATAAAAGTTTAAATGTTATTACATTTAAGAAATCAAAAGGGAATAATTTAAAATTCTTGGTTTCTTTTCTAATGTTTTTTTTTTCGACTTAACAATATTCTTTATTTTAGAATTTATTCTTGATTATAATCTAGGCTGTAATCCAGGACATAATTTAATCTATAGACTTAACTATAGCTTAGACCAACGGCAACCCACAAAGGCTTCGTAAGGACATTTAGGAGGGGGGTCGCGAAGATATGTTGAAAAGTATTTTTAAACACACAATTTTTTATAAAAATATCATGTAGAAATGATTAGACAGGTATCTGGTACTTTTTTGTAAATCCGCCATTTTATGGAGAAAACGGGTAAAAACTGCATTTTGGTACTTTTTTGGCACCACCATATTTATCTTTGAAACCAATCAACATACATTTAAAATTTATGTCGTATTCATAACTTATCAATAAATGAGAAATACAAATTTGGTACTTTTTAGATATTCAAACGTTTAAGGGATAAAAATTGTACCTATTTTTGGTACTTTTTTCATAAAAAATTGTTTATATTTATTGAAATATTCATATGAGGATTTTAATATGGGATACTACTACAATTTAGAAATTTATTGAAATACATTTTTTGATACATCTATGGGTGGAAAAAGTACCAAAAAGGGGATAAAGGCGGAAAATTACATTACAAATTAAGAAAATGTAGTTCTATGTAGATAAGAATTCACAAGAGTGGATTTGTGGTACTTAAAGATTACTTAAAGATTACATGGTACTTAAAGATTATATGAAATTTTTGGTACTTTTTTCTTCTGTAATATTTCACCTAGAAACATGAAATTAAACACGCATAGTCCGATGTTGGAAAAAATTCACAAAGGACGAATTTGTGGCACTTTTTTCGCTTATCTAATGGCGCTTTTTTAATTTTCTATAGTTATGAACCTAGAAACACATATTCCTAATTTCATTGCTTAATGATTTAGTTAATAAGAAACCATAAGAAGAAACTTTGTGTTACTTTTTTGTTATTTCAGTGGTACTTTTTGAATTTTCTATAAGATTTAACCTAGAAACTTGAAGTTAAGAACACGGGATGCTAAGTGAATGATAATCCATAAGAGGGAACTTTGTGGTACTTTTTTATTATTTTAATGGTACTTTTTGAATTTTTTATAATTATAAACCTAGAAACATGAAATTAAGGATATGTGGTCCTAAATGAATGTGAATACATAACAGGGGATTTTGTGGTACTTTGTTGTTATTCAAATAGTAACAGGGGATTTTGTGGTACTTTTTTGTTATTCTAATAGTACTTTTTGAATTTTCTACAATTTTTAATTTAGAGACAAGGTTCTAAGTAATGAATATCCATCAGTGAGCTTTGTTGTACTTTATCGTTCATATGAGAAGAATTTTGTCAAATATGAATAATTTAATTTTTTTGGTATGAAAAATGCTTAAAAATAAAATTTTTACCTTTTTTAAGTCTATTTATTTCAAAACAAAAATTTTAAGGGTTAAAAGCAAATTAAAAAAGCTAGATTTAGCCTTAAAATCTCTTAACTGGCAACACTGGTCTTGATTATAGTCTAGTCTTCTTTTAATGCTATGAATAGTCTAGTCTATACTCTATAGTCTATTCTATAATCTACTCATTAGTGTATAGTTTTTTATTATATATTCAAGTCTAAAGTCTACAATTTAGACAATAATCCAATTAGTCTATAGTTATTTATAAAGAAAATATTATGATTTTATATATTGTCAACTCTGTTTGAAAACAACAATAATAATAAAAACATAAAGTAAAAAAAGACCCAGCAACAACAATAACAACGACAACGACGATTAAACATCAAACATTTCTCTTTGTTTTTAATTAGTATTCCAAGCACTCGATATTTTGTTTATAACAATCTCAGTTTGATTATATATTTTTTTATTTTCATACGACTTTTCGTTGTTGTTGTTGTTATTGTTTTTTTTTTCTTTTTTTGCTATAAAAACGCACATTGTATATCGATCGTTAAATAAAAACGAAAATAAAGAACAGATACATCAACAACAACAATAATAACTTGTACTCTCTACCGCGATATGCAAAAAATATCCATAAATAAATTCACTTTACTTGTACATCATGCGCAGGCGCGCGCTTTTTTGTTTTATTCTCAAGACTTAAAATAATGAAACTATGTTTTTAGCATAAGTTCATGTTTGAAATGTTCTATTTAAACATTTTTTTTATTTGTTTTTATTTTATTCTTAAATGGAAATTTAGTGTGTGGTTTAAATTTTGTAATGAAAAAAAGTCGAAAACAACAACAACAAACTTAAATTCATGTTTAAAATGTTCGCCAATTCAATAATAAATTAAAACTTTTGATATGTTTTTGGCAGTTTCATTTGAATTTTGATAAAAATAAAAAAGAAATACGCGCAGTCAGTCCATGCTTGAAATATTAAAGAAAAAAATAATATTAATAAAGAAAAAGATAAAAAACGACACTTTCAATGGTTTTAAGTGTATTTATGGAAAAAGGCACGAGCAGCAAAATATAAACCAGTAGCCTAAAGTGGCATTTAAAAAAGGCATTTGGGAAATTTTGTGCTAAAATTACAGTGGAACAAGTATGGAATGACATTTTTATTATAATTAACCATAAATTGATTGCTACTAATTTAGCGCACATGACATTCCCACAATTATTATTAAAGATTCTCATAATTCTTCTAAAATTCCTTTATATTTATCTTGTCAATAATAATAAAATTCCATTTCATTTTTTTGAGCAAATTTTCCATTTCATTCCACTGTATTTTCTTTATTATGTTAAATAAAAGCCTCCTCCACCTACATACATTATTAGTTGCATTAATTTTGAAAATTGGCACAAATTATTTAACGTTCATACAACATTTGTTTTTACTCCTTCATATTCACATGACGCCATTTATTGAAGTAATTGCGACGTCAAACATAAAGCAGAACCCACACTCCAAATACGCGTATGGAAAAAAAAAAAAAAACAAATATGTATTATGAATAATTTCAGTTTAATAAAATTCGTAAATAATGATTATTTAAAAGCACCTTCAAAAATTTTTTAAGCAAAAGTAACACAGAACATATATTTTAATAATAATAATTCTAGGAAAAAAATTTGTATAATCGTGCTATATAAATAATTTAGTTTTTGTAAAATCTTTTCTTGTTAAAAATACACCTTGTGTTGAAGAATAATAAAATTGCATTCTTAAAAAGAAAAAAAATTATGTCATTACAGTTTTTGGGAATATTAATTCTATTCATAAAGTTTATTATATTTTCTATTTAAAAATATGCATATTTTATTTATTTTTTTTTTTAAGTTAATAGCATATAAGCCTATAGATTTGACAATGGCATTGTATATTATTCTTTATTTAGGCCCATTATTACAACTTGCCAATAGCTAAAGGTATGATGTTATCGGACAGATAA
>MINK01172875.1:0-19876 GCA_001735545.1 Phormia regina
TGCTTAAAAAATTAGTGGAATCAATAAATATTTTCTTGTTCAATTTTTACCTTTTTTTTTAAAAAATTAGTGTGCGTTTATAGGAATATGCTCCAGTGTATATTCAATTTGCCCTGCTAAGCACAATGATAAAAATAAAAACACTGAATGTTTTGGCTATTTCACTTTTTAAATTAACTTTTAAGAAAAAAAAAAAACAGTAGCTTCTCAACAAATCGTAAAATAGTGAGTTAAATAATTTTATATTCCGTTTAATTTATTTAAATTGTACTCAACGTTTTTGTGCTTAGAAAGTCCTGATATGATGGAAAAAACTTAAAGCATATTCATGTTTACCACATTAAAATTCACTTTTTTGACGACCAGTGTAATTTGAGTTCACCTTATTAAATACTCTTTGGTTTCGACTAAAAATAAATATTTCATGAAGTAAAAGTTAATACCATTTATGGTTGAAATAAATCATTTTATTTGCCAATATAAAATTAATATAAAATTTATTTTGGTAAATATTTGGCTATTGTGATCGTCAAATAATATTATGTCAAAAAATATTTTTTTTTTTTTATATATTTATAAAGAAATCATTAATGAATGTTACCATAAATAGTGGTATGTAAAAGTAAATGCATACATACATATATAGTTGAATGTAAACATTTATTATTTTTAAGTTAATTTTTCTATTTTTTTTTTTTTTGGATTGATTTTATTAATTGATTTTTATAAATTGAATTTTCATAGAAATTGAAATAATTATTACTATTAATGAATAATTTTACTAAAAGAGGGATTTATAAAACCACTGTCAGTATTAGAAACATTTATTTTATATTTTCAACACACAACGTTTTTAATTTATACATAACATTATGAAGTACTCATTTTGATCTTGTTCTATAATGTTTTTTTTTTTTATATAAGACTATAAATTTTTTATTTCTACAACAATTCACTAAACTGAAAACATGATGAAATTTATACTTTTAATGAACAATTAAATGGTTTTCTTTAAATAATTATCTACATGTGTATAATTTAATTGTCGTTAAAATTAAGTGAGATTCATGAACAATCAATTAAAAGATTTTAGCGTTCAATTAAATAATCTTTATAAAATAGTTGTAAATGCATTTTTCCCATTGAAGTATTACAATTACTTATAATTAAGATATTCAGAAAGTTTTTAGCATCTGATTTAGTTTTAGTTTTTTGATATTTTTCCGCCACTTTTAATTCAAGAGATTAAAATGTATTTATATATGATAAAATATAAATTAAAGTTCTCTTATTATTAACAATTTTAAAATGTCTTTTGTTTATTAGAAACATTAAATAACAACCTGTTATTTATTTATTATTATTATTTTTTTTTTTTTTTTTTTGACTAAATACTTAGTTATTTAAATAATAGAAGATGTTATTAATAATAAAAAAATAAGTATTCAAATACATATATGAATACAATGAAATCTGTTAATAATAACGTGTTTATTTTATGGTTATTATTTTTTTTTTAAATAGATTATAGAATATGCATTTAAATAACAGTTTCTTTTTTAATCGTTTGTATTAATCATTTAGCAGTTATTTTGTAATCACATAAATAATTTAAATAGTTTAGTTTTGCAAAAGGGCTACCAATGAAAAATTTCTTTGTAATGGAAAAGTCAATTATCTTCTACGAAAAGGTCTATTTAGTATGGACTGGTAGTGGAATGACAACTTTTGTTTTTTTTGTTGTTTTTTTTTTTTTTTTGAAAACGTTAATGAAATATCATTTCATATACGATCAGAGTTGCATTTTAATAAGAATACAACCATGTGTGATTTTTTTTATGATAAATATTTTTGTCATAAAACCTATTCTTATTGACTTTAAAAATACAAAAAGTAGATCCCAATATTTTGTAAAGGTGCTTTTCTTCTGTTATTTGAAATCATATGAAAAAATCGTCATTATTATGTATTGTATCATAGGGATAGATCTGAATAAATAAGGTCGTAAGGACGTAAATCTTATTCCAGCACATTTTTAAAAAGATTTTTGGCGATGCGTGAACTTTGAAATATAACGTTTACAGTTTCTGAAAAAAATCTAAAAAAAAACCTAAAATCAATTTTGAAAATTTAGTTAGTTCTATCCTGATGACTAGGAGTGTATTTTTGACATTTGGTTATAATGAGAAAATAATGTAAACAAAATAAAAAATTTTCACAGTGTTTTATTTGATACCAATTCAAAAGTTAAAGGTAATTCTTTAAGGTTTTTTAATAAAACTGTTAATAGCAATTAGGAAATATTTACCGCAGCAAAAAAGAAACCGAAAAAGTCATGAATTTAATATTGTGCTGTTATTGGAAGGAAGTACTAAGTTGTGCAAAAGAACTGCAGAAGTTCTTTTTTTAACCCATGGTTGTCATGGGTAGGATCATAGTATAATTAGAAAGTATACTCGTAAGAACAGCTGTTTTACAATTTTTTCATTGATACATCTCGGCTTACTGTCAAATTGTTTTTGTATTCCCATGTAAAATTTCTCATTTTCTGTTCATAGCATTTTGACATTGTGAGCTGTAGTTTTACACTAACAAAATACAAGGAATTGTTGTTTTTGTAGATGTGCGAGAACTTTGTAATTATACTATGGGTAGGATATTCTTTTTTTATACTTCTTATTTATTGCTTTTGAAGTACTTCCCTTAAAAATATGGTTATACAATTTTTAAACGAAAATTCGGCTTTAACTTAATAAAAAGATAATAAAAATGCATTAAAATTTATAAAATCTTACAGCCTGTCCAACGATGTCTAACGAAAAATTCGTTTAGACTATTTATATGGAAAACAACAAATAAATTTGAAATTTTGTTATTGCTTCCTATAAATTTTGTCGATCGAGTTTTACCATAATTTTCTTAGAAATTATTAGGCGTTTTTTCTGCTGAAAATTCATTTATTCTCACTTTTTTTTGGAAGTAATTATTAAAAGCTTTCCAATAAGTTCCACTATTAGAGTGGTTTAAATGTTCTTTTTTAGAAGCTCTTGAACGTTTGTTTTTACTGGGTAATAAATAAATAAAAAAGTGAAAGTAAACATTTTGTTTCTTACCAAATTTAAATAAATTAGCATGACATCATGTTATTTTTACAAAATACTAAATTCTAATGATTTGATAAATTTTCTCTGTATTTTAAATTAGCTCAACCGAAAAATTTATACGCCGTTTTCCTAAAGACTTTATATGGGGTGTGGGTTCATCATCCTATCAAATAGAAGGTGGTTGGAATGCTGATGATAAAGGTGAATCTATATGGGATTTCATGACCCATAATTATCCCGAAAAAATCGCCGATCAGTCAAATGGCGATATAACATCTGACAGCTATCACCATGTAAGTTAAAAAATCAAAACAGAGTAAATTAATTACAATTATCATTAACCAAGCAAGCAAGCACTTGAATTAATTAATTAATTAAATATTTCTGTACTTGTGTTTTTGTAAAAAATAATAATATTAATAGTCTATAAAGTAAAGGTGAGTAAGATTTTTAATTTGCAAATTTAATAATATCAATTTATTACTAAATAGTTTATTATGACAATATTTTTATAGATTTTGTATGTAAATGAAATTAATACGGATTTTGAAAAAAATTAGTAACAAATAACAGGTGTTTTAGTTTTAGGTAGTAACAAACTATTTTTTTTTTTTTTTTTTACAAAAACTGTTATTAAAAAATGTATTAATTATTGACATTGACAATTAATTAAAGGGGTTTTAAGTCGAACCGGCTAGGGATTGTTTTTATTATATGTTTACAGCTGTTAAATTTTAATAATAATTAAGTTTAGGTATTTATTTGTATTTAAGTCTATAACTTTAATATAATCATTTTGCAAATTTGTATGAGGAGTAAAAAGTTTCCCAGTAGTTTCGGTGTGAATCCCCTTTTACTTAAGTACTATTTCCGATATAATATTGAACAAAAAATAAGTAGCAGTCCTTAAGCTTAAATAAAAGTTAAGTTTAATTTAAACACTTTATATTCCATAGTTTTGGGAACATACAATCTAAGTATTTAATACTTAGATTTTTGTTAAGATTTAACAAATAATTGACATCTTAAAACTTGTATTTGTTTATACTTGTCTGTCTGTTTTTATAGAAAAAACAATCAATCATAAAAACGTGCACCAGTTGGAAATTTCAAGTAACATCTGGAAGGAATTACTTGGATTGAAAATAGAGTCAAAAATGTGTGTTGGCAAATAAACTTACACATATCGGTCATTCAAAATATTTCAAATTTATTTAATATGAGCTAAATCCTGTACGCTTCTCTACCCATTACTAAACTCTATGAAATATTTACTATCGTGTAAGAGTTTTAAAAAGGGTGGTCGTGTCATCCAATCTTACATAGCCTATAAAAACCTTCGATACTGGTAATAACTGTGTGTAAAATTTCGTGAAAATTAGTTTAGACGTGATTATATATATGAAAAAAATTATATTATATAAGACAAATAATTCAATGCCATAAATTGTTTTATTTTTAATAAAAGAAAAAGAAATAATCTTTTTTTTTTTTTTTTTTTTTTTTTTTTTTTTTTTTTTAAAAAAAAAAAAAAAAAAAATTTTTTTTTTTTTTTTTTTTTTTTTTTTGTATAAAGATACTAAAAAAAGATAATACATCTAAGATATTCCAATTAAGTTTTTAATTGCATCAATTATACAAGTAATCAAAATTCAAATTATATATTTGTATATTTCTTGCTTATACCGAAACTTTTCCAAAATAGTAAGAGAGCTTAGTTTAGTTTCAAATATGACTAAAAATGAAGAAATCGGCTAAACCTTAAGATTTCCTATTGGCTTATTAAACAATAAACAGAAAAACAAAATAAAATTGTTATTTTCCCTCCTTTTTTTTTTTTACTCTGACATTATGTGGCGATAAATTGTTGACATAAACCAAGTCAATTAAAATATTAGCGTTCAGTTCAATACATATAGTACTGTTGATAGTTGACCATAGGTATAGTTCAATAATTTCCATAGAATGTTGATTAAAAATAATTACTTAATTTGTCAATACTGTATTCATATATTGTATATTATTAACAAACAAAAACTTGATATTAAGAGGAACAATTTTCTATTTGCATTTGTCGAACAAAAACTTAGAAAAGATAAAAATATATGCATATATATGTATATATATATATATATATTTAAATAGTCTAGTAATGACCTCAATTAGCTAGTTTTGCATTTTTGAAATATCTAAATGTACATACGTATGTATGTTAGTAATTCCAAAACCAATCATAAAGCTTGTTATGAGCAGATAAATTTTGCTCAAGAATTTTATTAATAATTCACACATACCTAAAGTTTAATCATATAATGATAATCGTTATCATTTTTATTAAATTACTAGTTAATAATTGTAATAATCGTTCATGTTTTTCAAGTTCTTAAAATTAACTTGACTGGGGGTGTGTCGTTCATTAATATTTAAATAATTATTTAAATATTATAACGAACAAAGCTGCTGTTATAGTTTAATTACATACAAAGTTATCATATCTCTATATAGTATGTATAACACATCTGAATTTTATTTTTTATTTCTATTTTCAGTGGCGAAGAGATGTCCAAATGTTAAGGGAATTAAATGTTAAAGTTTATCGTTTCTCTATATCTTGGCCCCGTATTTTACCAACTGGTCATATGAATCATGTTAGTACGGCTGGTATTAAATACTATAGCAATTTGTTGGATGAATTATTGCACTATAATATAACACCCATGGTGACCATGTATCATTGGGAGCTACCGCAGCGTTTACAAGAATTGGGCGGTTGGACTAATGTTGAAATTGTGCCGCTATTCAAAGATTATGCTCGTTTGTTATTGGAAATGTTTGGAGATCGTGTGAAAATCTGGACCACCATTAATGAACCCTGGCATGTATGTGAACATGGTTATGGAGTAGATTATATGGCCCCAGCCTATAATTATCCTGGTATACCAGCATATTTATGTGGTCATAATTTACTTAAGGCCCATGCTGAAGTAGTACATATGTATCGTGATGAATACAAAAAAATACAAAAGGGTCGGATAGGTATAACAGTAGATGTTTCTTGGCCTGAGCCCAAAACAGATTCCAATGAAGATCGTGAGGCTTCAGAAAGAGCTATGCAATTTTATGTAAGAATTTTAACAAAAATTTATTAAACATAAATTTGTTGCTAACATTAAAGTAATTTGTTATTTTCTTTCTAAAGATTGGTTGGTTTGCTCATCCCATATTTTCACGTCATGGCAATTATCCCGCTATAATGATTGATCGCATACGTAATCTCAGTAAAGAACAGGGGTTTTCACAATCACGTCTTCCGGAATTTACCAAAGAAGAAATTCAGCGTATTAAAGGAACTTCCGATTTCTTTGGCGTTAACACTTACACCACTAACTTGGTAACCAAAAATGATCATAATAATTCAGCCAATTTTCCAGTGCCCTCATTTAATCATGATATGGGTGTGGTGGAAACTCAAGATCCAAAATGGACCGGTTCAGGTTCTGTGTGGTTAAAGGTAAGAAATAAAACATCAATACCTATATTCTAATGTTGACGTTTTTTTTTTTTTTTTTTTTTTTTTTTTTTTTTTTTTTGTTCTACTAATTATTCTTTCTCAAATTACAAAAAAAAAAAAAAATAACCCTCAATAATAAATAAATACTTATAAATTAAATAAAAAAAGTCCTTGCCGTATTACCAGTTTTAAAACTGTAACAATATCACTTAATTTTTTTAATAAATTATATGATTATTTATTATTTACATAAGTATGTGATAATTATAACAAATGCAAATTCGTTATACATATTTATTCGCTCGCAATTCAGGCACCTGTTTTCTTTCTAATATATTTATATATTTATTTTATAACATTTTTTCATTGATATTAAGCACTAAAAAATAAAACCTCCTTAAGTTTTTATTAATATTAAACAAATAAGTATTTTATTTATTATGCAAAAAAAAAAAAAAAAAAAAAAAAAGAAACAAATTAAATAATAAAAATATTAATGGTGATAATTCAGACTGTAATAATTATTACAAATGTTGTTGGCATTTTGTATAGTGACCAGATGATGGAATTTGAGTAGGTGGGTGTTACGATAGACACTCATATACAAAAACCTGTCTCTTAATTTATTTTCTTTTTTAGAAATTAACAGTAGGTACTTACAGATGTACTTCAAATTCTATAAATTAATATTAGGAGATAAGGAAAATAAATGACGTTGATCAAGTGAGAAGTGATTTAATAATATTTTCATAAACCAGTCAATCAATACAATGAAAGTTGTATTTAATTTAATATTTTTTTTTAAGACAGAAACCGGATATTAAATAATTTATCACACTAATTTCCGTTTTACTGTCGCCTTATCTCATATTCTACGATTTAAGTTGAATGAATTTAAAAAAAAAAAAAATAGAATTACTTAAAACGTACCTCTTTAGTTCTAAATAATATAAAGTCCAGATTTTATACTCCAGACTATGGAATATATTGTTGAAAATTTAATCGGCTAAACTGTAGACTATTGAATATTTCAGACTTTAGAATCAAATTTGTATGAAAAATTCATCTATTAAACTTTAATAAATTTATTTATTTTTTTTTTTTTTTATAATTAAGATATTTGTTCAATAGCCCAGTTTTAGACTATATTGTAGTGTAATATTTTTAAGCATTACGTAATTTTTATATAGAGAAAACAAAAGAAATAAACATACATGTTGTAGAAACATAATAAATAAATGTATTTTTTTATTTTTTATTTTAAATTACAGGTTGTGCCCAAGGGAATGTACAATTTATTGATGTGGATTAAACGAGAATATAACAACCCCAATGTGATTGTTACTGAAAATGGTGTGAGTGACCGGGGCGGTTTAGAAGATTATGCTCGTGTTGATTACTACAACATGTATTTAAGTGCTGTCTTAGATGCCATGGAAGATGGTGCCAATATTGAGGGATACATAGCTTGGAGTTTAATGGATAGTTATGAATGGAAGGCTGGTTTTACGTAAGTCTATTCAAGACTATATTCGTATTATTAACAACTTTATAATTATATAATATTCTATTATAAATATTTTAGGGAAAAGTTTGGTTTATATCATGTCGACTTTAATGATCCCCAACGCAAACGTACTCCCAAAATATCAGCTCGTGTTTACTCTCATATTTGTAAAACACATACCATTGATTGGAACTATCGACCTACGTTGGACAACGAACAGATTCATGCAATGTCTAGATTATCTGAATTGGAACATAACTCAGGGATAAAAAGTTATGCTAATCATTTGTTAACAAGTACTTTATTATTATTATTAACAATATTCTTAGTTAAATTTATTTTTTAATTATATTTAAAAATTAAGTAAGTATTACCTAACTTGCCTAACCACTATTGTCCATCTGGTCATTTTGATCGATTGAAAATAATATAATAAGCCAAACAAATATTATCTCACAATATGGCTCATTGTCTTATTGTCTTTACTATTATAAGCCGAATAATATTGAAAAATGTTTAAGAAGAAAAAAAGACTATGTTTTGTATCTTGTTTTTTTTTTTTATATGTTATTATTTGTTTTTGTTTGTATAAAAAATTAAAAATTTTATTATATATTGTTAACAATAATAATGATAAATAAATTATTATTATTTTTTTATATAAACAAAATAAATGCTTTTCATTTGTATTTCTTATTATTAATCAAAATATCTGAAAAGAATTTAATCTATTCAAAGAAAATTTAAAAACATGATTTTAACTACTAGATGTTCACACATATACTGATGTGATATATATATATATATATATACGCATTATTGTCGGAGGGGCAATAAACGCGAATACTTGAACTTACCATTGAAACCATCAAGTTCCGATTTATGTATATAATAGCCATTCATATTTATAGTTATTTAATAAACAACATTTACTGTAGTTTTATTTACACCCCTGCCTTACCTTCTGCACATTGGGTTAAATACCAGTTTAAAATAATGATTTTTAAAGATTAGTATGGTTTTATTTCTTATAGACATTCAGACACTATACAATCCATAAATCATTTTTAAATAAGATGTAACTTATTTCATTTCATATTTTAAACAATTTACACGTGTTTTTTTTTTTATTTGTTTTAGAATAATAAATAAGTTAAATTAAATAATTATAACAATTTTTATTAGATTTTAAACACGACTTATGAATATGCATCTCATTTGTCATGTTCACGTGCCTATAAAATTGTCATGAATTTAAAAATTCATAGTTAGATATCTCAATAATTAATATAAAAATTTCATGGAATAAATAATTTTTATATGTTTTTTGTTGCCTATTATTAAAATCATTATCGTGATTTAGTTTAAGACTTAAAAAATATCGACATAAATAAATATCGAATGCATTAAATAAATCCAAAAAATATGATGCAATTCTCTGGGTAATTTTGTATATTATTTAGTTAATTAAATATTTAACAAAATTAAACTATGCATTCATACACATATACATACATATAACTATAGATGTATTTACTTATGTATGTATAATTATTTAATTATATATATTTTACACATTATATTTATAAGTATAGTTTATAACTATTTTTAATATACATACATACCTAATATACATATTATAGTTAAAGTAGATATACTTGCAAATGTAATGTATTTTGAAAGGCAATAAATAAATAAATAAATTAAAACTTGTGTTTTCTTTTAGAAACATAAATATTTAATTTGTATTTTTAATGCTTTTTCTCCAAGAGTTGGTCATATTAGTTATTGATTATAATTAATAAATCAAATTATTTATAATTATTTCTGCAATATTTTATTTATTTTTTAGTTCTTTAATTCTTTCCTTTATTTCTTGTTATGTATCAAATTTTATTTATATTAATGGTGTTAAATATTTTAATTTATAATAATTTCATTATTTATATATTAAAATTCTAAATTTATTGCGGTAAACATTAATTCAACTAGTAAATTTCGCATAAATTTAATTTTTTTTTTTATTCTCTCAAAATTTATTAAATCACAATATTTTAATTATTAGAAATTTCTAATAATTTCTTTTGACGGCCACTTATTCGCTCAACGGCGGTATTCCGTCCTCATGTATTATCTGTATCTGCATTCTTGCCAAGTGATGAAATATAATTTGCAAATACTTCTGTGCGATTTTTATTTAAGATCAAAAGCTCATTTAAAATATACACAATATTACACAAGTTACATACTTTTGAAATTTTGTATGTTTCTGAGAAATCGAAAAAGCGAAATAAAATCGCGAGTTTTTACAATTTCACGAGCGTTCTTTCAAGGAATGGACAATATATATTCTGGACCTTTATTGATAAGGGAGACGATATATAGATGTCCGTCTGTCCCAAAAACCGTATTTATTGTTAACTTAGCACCTATAGAAGCTAACGACTTCGTTTTTGCACGAAGAATTCGAAATATTCCCTCTATTTTTTTTTTGTTATGAAAAAGTAGGTCCATTAGTATCCGAGATATACGTTAAAAAAGCATTTTTTGATATTTTGAAATTATAAGTTTTTATAAAATGTTAAGATGTTAAAATGTGTTAATATAAGTACACATTGTTAATATACACATTTATATTAAGCATACATGGGTGTAATTCATTATTATTTCTGTACATTACAAATGAGTTTGACGATGAAGCATGGATTGACATCAAACGCCTGCAAATTTCATTTCGCCGCCCGGCGAGAATGCAGATGGATAAATACATTAGTTTGTGTTTTACGTGTTCGCCGCAAACCAGTTTTTGACGGCAGCACTTTATAAATTGTATTGAACAAAGTCAACATTTTATGTTGCCACCTCTTAGGCGCACACGAATTTAAGAGCAGTTTATTGTTTCATTAAATTAGTGTTCGACTTTTATCTAGTACTTGAATAAATGAATAAGATACTAAAGAACACATATTAAGAGTAAGTAACAATCGATTAATTAAAATTAATTAGTTTTACTTAAATAACATATAAGCAAAATCAGTCGTTAAGTAACTTGTTTAACTGTTATAATTGCGATACAAACTGTGCTACTCGTTAATATCCATTTATTAAATTGAATGTATTGCTTACTTTAAGGCAAATTTAAAAAGTATTTATTACAATCAGGTATATCACATAAAGTGCTGCCAGGCACTTTTATAGTTCTACTTGTTAATATCTTTTTATTATAGAAACGTTTTTGATTTAAAATATATAATCAATCGTTGCGTACTATCTTCTTCTTTTTCCTTCATTGACATAATGAAATTCTTTGGGGTTTTCTTAACAGCAAACTAACCCAAGGGGTAATATAAAAAATAACTAAGGTAATGATTTAACTTTCGGATAAGATGTTATACAATAAAAAAATCTCATATAATTTTAAAATATAAATTTTTTCAAAAACAACTGAATATGAATTGTTATTCTCCCCTAAATTGATATTACAATTTATATTTAAGAAATTAAATTATTTGTTCTTGATGGTAAAGCTCGGTATTCCGGGAAATGAATAAACCAATAACGATTTCCCGGGAGCGGAAAAAGAAAATTATAGACATATGTATGTATTATTCTACAATTCTATTACAACTAGTACCCATGCAACTGTATTTGAAAATTCTTATAAGAGATCAGTTAGAAGCGACTTTGCAGTTCAGTGATTCAGCCAATTGGCTTATCAAGCTTTGCCACGAACATCATAATTGTGGTTTTGGTCCTATATATATTAATAACAAATGAACATTTCTTTTCACAATGAAAAAATTTATTTATTTCCAATTACCAAATTATTAAAAATTACCAGTGTTTTTTTTTTTTTGTCGTTTTCAAATCTAATTCCGACAACAATTGGATTGTAAGTCTTATAAAATTTTCTAACTTATTAAAAAAAAAAAAACCTAAAATATGTATAATTTTCTTCTTCTCCTTTATTGTGGTTATTACTGTTTGTAAATGCGTCTGATAGTTACTTTACACACTTTTTCTTTTTTCTTAGTATCCATATAACGGTACATATTTTTATTCATTGTCTGTACATTTGTTTTAGTACAACAAATATTAACTTGAGTAGCATACTTTAAGGCTTTCACAGTAAACAGTACATGAATGAACTAAATCTTATTTAACCTCATTTTTGAATTTGCATGTTTTTAATACAAAAAAAAAAAAAAAAATTGAAACAAGANNTTTTTAAAAAAAAAAAAAAAAAAAAAATTGAAACAAGAACACAATTATTTCTTAACAAATTTATTTTAAGCTGACAATAATAGTAGGTTAAATAGAATATCAAATTTAACTTTTATCAGCTTCATTTTCCATATTAAAGAAAATTTTAAAGATTTAACATACACACATTCTTATATACATATGTATGTGTATAAATTTATTAATGGATTGTTAATAAAAAAAATAAAAAAAAAAAATATTATGTGTGTGAATATTGTAATATCAAATATTGCAGACACATGTCAACAAAAATAAAACATCTGCTGTTCCTATTAAATACAAATAATCATTGTTGTCATTATTGTGATTTAGTGATTTAAACAATAAAATTGAAACAGAAGTAAGTATTGATTGAAATTCCACCAAAATACAAATAAGAGGATTATATAACATAAAATGTCAAACAATATCGAATTCTGTTTCCTTTCTAAATTAAACACGAACCATAATACATCTGATCTTTGCTGCAAGTGAATATGAATTTGAAAATATTTGTAAAATATTGTATATACATACCAGTGTTCCCGGGGGAAGCTTGAAAAATGTTACAGATCTTTGTCAGATTTTTGGAATCTGAGAAAAGAAAAGTATAGTTGACTAATACAACTTTCGAAAGCATTTTTACAGAAAATATTTACAATTTTAAGTGGGTTATCCCTAACTTAATGAATTCCTTTGTTGATATTATTTTGTATTTTAAATTTGAATGCGTTTTTTTTTTTATGAAAACATTGTTAAATTTCTACATATTTTTTTATTGAAATCTTTAATTATCAAAAAGCCTGATGTCCTAGTAGATTAAATAGTTATTTATTTTAAGAGCTGGTAAAATTATTATTCTTATAACGTGGAGCGTTAAAAAGTTTCGAAAAATGTAATAAATGTATCCAAATGGCAACTTTATGATTTTATGACATTTGTACTAAACACAACTTAAAAATGCAGTTTAATGGAATATTATCACGTGAAAATGGAAGAATTATAAATAAAATACAGTAGGATTTTTGGAAAAAAAATTATTTTAAATTCATTTAAACAAAAACAATAAATTTTATCCTGATAAGTATTTTGCATTTCAATTAAATAAATGTTGTTTATTAATTTTTGCAACTGCTGTACTTTTGAGGGTTGCCAAAAAAACACAATTTTATATTCTTTTGCATACATACATATGTATGTTTTCATTACAAATTAACTTTAGAAACTTTTGCCTTAAACCCTCGTATCTATTGAAACTTAAAAAACAGAAAAACAATTATTTGTCTTTATATATGAATGTATGTAACAAAAGCATAAAAATTAAGGGTGACATTGAAAAACATTTGTAAATATTTAAAAAGCAAATACTTACTAAGTTTTCGAATAAAAATCCCCACTGAAGTGAAAGTGAGTGAGTAGTGATTTTCGAAAATCACCCTCAATTACATGACTGCAATAAATATAAAAACAAAAAAAAGCCTAAAATTTATTTAAATGCAAATGCATTTTGCCAACGATGGGAAAACAAAAAATAAAAATAAAAAATGATAATGCAACCAACCCTTATTAACAACAACCACTAACCGGCAACAAGGATATTATGAATACAAGTAACCCTAAACTAAAGGACAATATTACATTACAAGAACTGAATGAAAAAAAAAACAAAACAATCTGTAACATAATTATTATTGATTAGTGAGACTGAATCCAAACGAACAAAACAAAAGAATAAATGTAGTATGTATGTATGTATATATGTAATATACAAAACTTTAGTTAATTTATGAAAAATATTCTTATAATCGAGTTTTTCTTATATAAAGTTAAATTTATCCTTTTAACACAATTTTATATAATGTTAAATTTTCAGTTTTATTGAAAAATTTCCCCTACAAAGTTATACTTTATTATCAGGAATCGCTATTTCCCGAGAAAAAATGTTCGTCTTCCCGGGATTTCCGGAAGACGAAGATTTTAAATAAACAGCATGATTTTGTAGAATTTGTAAAGTACTATCAGTACCATCAAAATTATTGCAGAAATTTAAAATACACTTTTGCACAATTTCGTTAATAGCAAAAGAAAAAAATTAATTTCTCGAATTATGATTAAGACACATACTGGGATCGTAAAAAGAAAAACTTAGTGAATATCTTTTCCGGTTTATGTGATATATTTAAAAGCGGATTGTTTTCAATAGCGAAAAACATAATTTTAGAAATATTTACCCCAATTATATGCAAGTTTGTGTTGATGCAATCCTATGTCTGGTATCATGACATCACCGAGATATACATTTAACTGTAGATAACTTTATCGCCTCGTTTTTAAAATGCTGTCCTCAAAATTTAAATTTCTTAAATGTCGTAAATTTTCTATATTATTCTATTTCAATTAAACGCAACCGATTTAAAATTTAGCATTTATTTTATAAGATCTATTTTTTTTTAATTGCAAAACAAACTTTGACAATACAAGACACTTATAGCAGGTTTCAAACAATTCCGAAATTTTTTTTAATTTTCCTCATATGTTTCCAACAAAATTTTTTTGGATTTTCGGTAATGGCAACTACTTATTAAAGTAGTTTCTTGGTAATGTGGTGTCATTATTATTTGTGTACTCTACATTACATTAAAAGTTCTCTATAGTTCAATAGCATAGTAATTTACAAACATGTGGATCCGTTGTCTAGAGCGTTGGATTAGCAACCAGAAGATTGTTCAACCCCATCCTGAAGTTATTTGTTTCTTAATGTTTATTGTCTAAAAATATATTCTATACTAAAACAAGTTTTGTCAAGTTTGTCAATTATACCTGATAGTTTACCAGGACGGCAAATTTTTTATTAAAGGGATATGCATTTATGGATTTGCAGATTTAAAATAGATTTGTAAATGTACTGAGAAAAATAAGTTTGATCAATTGCCTTAATCTATTAACTCGACTGAAATAGTTTTATGTATATCGACACACTATTAAGTAGTATTTATAATCTTGTTAAAAAAATATACAATGTTGTATTTGCAAAAATTTAAAGAAATATTTTTTAAAGTACATAAGTTTCTAAATTTATAAATTGTCAATAATTTCTAACAAAAAAAAAAATATATATATATATTAACAAACAATTTTCTATCCGAAGAAAATTTGTCGAAATTAAAAAAAAAAAAATTACCCAAATGTTGTATAAAGAACATTAACTATTTAATATCTTACACAGAAAAAATTACATATCTATATTTAACAATTTTTTCATAAATATTGTGAATTGAATTATTTTTTTTTTATGAAAATTTTGTGGAATTAACAAAAATGTTGCTAAAATTTTTATTTATTTTTATAAAATTCTAAATAAAAATTGTTAATATAGAAAATATTAGCAATAAATGAAAATTTTAAAAGTAAAAGTCGTTAGAAAATAATGCTTAGAAATTGGCAGCAAATGAATATGAATATAATTTTATTAAACAAAGCTTTTTCTGTTGAATCGCCCCAATATGCAGCTTAAAATAGTTTTTATTTAAATTTCCAAAGAAAATTTCAAATATTTTAAAAATAATAAATAAAATTAAAAATATTTGTTTAAATCTTATTGACACTTGAGTCATATAGATAAAAGTTTTACTATTTAATAAATTATTCTTAAATATTATGAATTAAATGAAACAAAATTTTTGATATATGTGTATAAATCGTTTTTTCTCATTTATATAAATAGTAATCTTTTCAATAAATAAGATTCCAAATTTTCTATAAAAAAGAAATAAATGAAAATAATTAAAAAAAGGAAAAACTGAAAGTTTAAATCCTCAATTTGGGTATAAATCCTATGTCAGGAAAATTCTGATTTCATTATTTTATAATCCGTAAATATTTGATACGATTAAAATAAATAAATAAATAAATAAATAAATAAATAAATAAATAAATAAATAAATAGTAGTTGAAATCATAAACCAAATCAAGAATTTTGAAAAGGAACACATTTTGTGTACAAAACTCTTTATATTGAGTGAAAAAATTCGATTAAAAAACCACTTATCAAAGGAGCGTTCAATTTGAACACGTACGGGGTCGATTCACTACTGACAACAAATATTACTGTTATGATGAAGAATGTTATAGAATAATAAGATCAACAATCTCTTAAACGTCTATATTTAATTATAATAATCAATTTGTTTAATATCTCTTAAATAAATATTTCAGTATAAAAATCGATATTCCTCTAATAAATAAATTTTAAGCTATTTATTATGGTGATGTGGTAATGATTTAACTTATTTTTAAAACATAACTCCTTCTTTAATTACTGAGAAACACTAATTATCTAATGAATTAAATATGTAAAACTGTAAACAGTATATAGGCTATATAAACATTTGCAAAAAAACATCACTTCCTACATTAATCCATTTTCCATAATAACACTTTCTCGAACAATTGGTTTCAGAATATTAAAAAGAAATTAAATTAATTCAAAAACCTTTGGCGAAACAAACAAAATTTATAAATTTATCTAAAACTAGCCAAGTTTTAAAATATCCAATAATGCAATGTTGTCAAATAAGGGCTCTACTATATATATATACATACATACATACATACATACATACATACATACATACATACATACATACATACATACATACATACATAATTTCATTCAATATGCTTTCTTTCTGGCCAGCATTTAAAATGTGCTAAGCGAGTACGTGCCACAAACAGCTGCAACTTATGTGTTTTGAAAATAAAAGAAATTTCTATTTAGTTTTGTTTTTGTTTTAATGACGACGTATTTTGATCAGCCGCTAACAAGATTGTTTGATGATGCCCCGGTTTACTACTGGTATTAGAAACAAGGTACAGTTTATTACTTTATGAGTAAATGTTTTCAAATTCTAATAAAATACATACATACATACATACATACATACATACATACATACATACATACATACATATGGGGAATATATAAATTAAAAAAAATAAATAAAATAAACTGTTGAAGGGTTGTTTGATTATATACGTGTTTGTGGCATGTGTATCTTCTCAAATGAGATTCCCAGCAAATGTTGTAAGGAAGATTTCATTTCATTTTATATGCACATATAAAAATACAGGAGTGATTTTTAATCATATTCAAAATACAATTTAGAAATAAATTTTCTTAAAGAACAAAATTAACATCAAATCACATTCTAGATGTGGAAAAAAACATTTGGAAAATAAAATAGTTATTATATTTGAAATTTTTTTAAATTCTAGAAGTGGTTGGCCATTTTGCTTTGTGACAAAACTTTTCATTTGGAACCCTTTTAATTAAAATTTGTTTTTTTTTTTGTTTTGTTTTGTTTAGTTTTTTATTGTCTTTGTTTTTGTCCCTTTACATCAAAATGCTGCATGTTCCAATTATTCTTCAATAACAAATGTATTACGAGTAAATTGTTTATAAATAATGTTAGATACAAAATAGAAAACCTTTTTTTTTATAACAAATGACAAACTTTTAATTTTGTAGGCATGTCATGCTTTTGAAACATTAGAAAGAAACATTTGAGTATTTAGTAACGATTCATTTTAATTGCATTAGATAATTAGATTTAATGACGAAATTGTTTATTTTTTAAGACTTACATTAAAAAAAAAAAAAAAAAACGAGAAAAATAAATTAAAGAAAAAACTAGATAAAACGATTTGTTTGCGTTACAATTTTTAGAAATGAAAAAAAAAAAAAAAAATGGACAGAACTTGGTAAAGAGCTGAAACTTTGATTACTAAAAATTTTATAAAAAATAATGATATTTACTGAAAACATGACATACTATATGTATGTAGTAGTACCTTTTGAAGAAATTATAAATTCATTTTAAAATGTTAAAAAAAAAATCAAAATTTTAAGTTTTTGTTATTATTAAGTAGGTTTTTCATTTAACCCCAACTCTGTTATTATTTTGTTGTTGGAATTTTAAGGCTTTTTTGGAAAGCAAAATAATCAGTCTTATAAATCATTTATTTTTTTTTTTTTTTTTGTTATACAAAGCGAAACAAATCTTTTAATTACTTTAAGAATAATAATAACAAAATTTTTTTATTATTACTTTTTTCTACAAAAGATTAATTTATGCTTGATAAAGGTTTATTATTATTTTTTTCTTATAGAAATTTACATACAAAAAGTTAGTAAACCTTTATCAAACATACATTATTTTTTTTTTGTGAATATCAACGACATACATATGTTTCATAATTTTTCGAGTGAAAATCAAAGATCAAAAATCAATCTCTAAAAATCATCTAAAATTTGTAAAGAACTAAAGAACATCCCATAAAAGAAATATTTCTATTTATAATTACAACTCTTAGCTTAAAGTATCTATTTTATATTCTCGATTATTGTAATGTATAGAATTTAAGTTCATTTCAAAATTAGTTTTTATATATTAATTTCATTGGTTATTCCAACTATTAAAACCAGCAGAATTCTTAACAAATTGTCTTGAACATTTATTTCCATTGTATTTTTTATTGAATTTATTGTATTCTTATTAAATCGTTCCCACATTTTTTAAGTGAAACCAATCTCAGACAATATTTACTAATTATTACATAAGTGCAAACAAATGAAAAAAGAAATTGTTCAAATTGTTGTTTTCTTATTAATAATAAAAAAAAAAAAATACAACAACAACAATAGCAGGAGGTGATGGAGGTTTTATATGTAAAATACTGAATCTTTAAAAATTTAAATAAATTTATGATTTACATATGAGTATAGCAGCAAGCATTGTGTAACTATTAGGATTATCTTGAATTGTATAGACTTAAGCGTTAATATGAGAAATATAAAAATTACAAATACAATAAAAAATGAACAATTTATGGTTGAATATTTATTTGTATGTATGTGAGATAAGAAAAGCTTCTTTTTTATATTGTATTTAACAGGAAAATACTATTAATAGTTTTTGTAAAGAATTAATTAATAAATAAATAAAAAATACCAATTTATAAGTAGGTTCTTATGTTACATTTAATTTTGATATGATAATAGGGTGGACTTGTTAACAATTTTTGTGGAGAAAACTGGTTTAGTGGTGAAAAACTGGTTTTGTGGTGAAAAACTAGTTTAGTGATGAAATACTGTTTTGTGGTAAAAAAAAGTAGTTTAGTGGTGAAATACCAGTTTTGTGGTGAAATACTAGTTTAGTGGTGAAAAACTGGTTTTGTGGTGAAAAACTAGTTTTGTTTAGTGATGAAATACTAGTTTAGTGATGAAATACTGTTTTGTGGTAAAATACTAGTTTTGTGGTATAATACTAAATACTGTTTTATGATGAAAAACTAGTTTAGAGGTGAAATACTAGTTTAGTTTTGTTAAAAAGCTAGTCTTATGGTAAAATTAGTTTTGTGGTGAAATACCAGCTTAAGGCTTATTTTGTATTGTATTTGCCCACTGTTACACCACTTTTTTAGCTTGCATATATATATATATATATATATATA
>MINK01172876.1:9144-26293 GCA_001735545.1 Phormia regina
ATGATGATGAAAACAGTTTAAGGAGCCAAGAAGCTGATAAAATTTCGCTATATTCCAATTTTGGTTTAAAATTTAATGTAGCGCATGGCTTTTATTAAAATTGTTTTAAAAGGGTATTGCAAGTTATTGAAGCCATTGCACAATGGGCAGAATTGAAATTGTTTGGAAATATCTGTAACTTCAAATCAGCTTTTTGAGATTTGGGAGCTTAAATAAGGATGCCTTTGACACATACAATTTCTCGTCCGGTTTTAAAATATTGTATATATTTTTGCAATCGACTTTATTTACTTTAAGAATTTTTAACTTCAATTTTGCAAATTGTTGGAATCCCAAAGCAAGAAAACTTTAATCTTACAATTGTTGTTAAAAACTTTTTCATCAAAGTAATATGGGACTTCAAAAAAATTTACATTTTATAGCCGAAAATGTGAACATATAATTTTAATAGAAGTAAATTCCATAATGATCACAATGATGTAAAGGAATCAGCTTTTACGGCAATTGGGTGTTACTTCTGTTTTGGTTTAAAACTAAAAATAACAGTTATTTTAATTCTCTGGTATAAATATGTCTTCCCACTTTTAAATAGATTCAGGCTTTAATTGGAATTATTATTTAAAATTTCAACATAATATTTTTATTAAAAAATTGTGTGTTTATAAATATTTTCCAATATATCTTCGCGACCCCTCATGAATGTCCTTACGAACCCCTTGTGTGTCGTGGACCCCCATTTGAGAACCGTTGATCTATATGTATCAAAGAAGCATATCTTGGAAACATATTTGATCGTTTTTCTTTTTTATTTCACTGGGTTCTTGAGTATATAGGCATTATCAAATTATTGTGGCTTTAAAAAATATGTAAAAGGTAAATATTTTTAAAAACCACAATTTATTAATCGATTAAATCAAGGTCGTATCAGTTAAAAAAAACACAAACAAAGAAAAGATATGTAAAAAAATATTAGTAAAACAATTCAAATCTGAGTACAAAATTATATAATTTTTTTATCATGTTACGTCAATATATATTGATTTTATCAATTAGCTTATGACTTCTTAAAAACAAATCGTATGTACAACATATGTCATTGAAACCATTATTTTTACAACAAATTAAATCTCATTGCAAAACAATCATAATGAAACAAGTATCTTTTAGATAAACAATTGAACCTCAAGTATCTATATATGTATATTAAGGTGAACCCACATTTAAATGGAAATCCAAAGTATAATATTATTAAATGTACTTAATTATGAAAGAGTATATCATTTAGAATATATTTGTCATATTTCAACTTCCTATGATAATTGTAACATTAAGAATTATGGACTACCCTAATACATATATAAATAATGGGTATTCGTATTGCCCCAGGCTAATTTTGCGTATTTTTCAATTAAATAAACATTTAATATTTTAAATAATATTTAATTGTTACGTTTTTTTGTACTTACATATTTGATATCGATCCACCTGGTGAGAATATGCCATCACCTTGACCGTAACCACACAATTCACATACTTTGCGTATAATTTCAGTTTCAATCAAAGAGAATACTGGTGCTACTTCAAATGTATATCTAGGTCAATAGGTAAATATTTACTTATGATTATTGTTGTACAAATTACGAGTATTTTTAGGTTCTTTGATTAAACTTACGCACTTGTGTTGAGAGCTTCGGTTATCCAACTGCCAGCCAAACCATAAGGATCCATTTGTCCAAATAGTTGATTATGAAATCTTCCATGGCTGGTTCTTACCGAATATTTAATAACTTCACGACATAATTTTTGTATTTCCTCAATGGAGTGTCCAGGATTTTCTTCAATATTGAAATTTATTAAATTCTGAAAAGAGTGGGGATTTTAAAATTTATTAATTGAATTAATTACAACTAGAACTAATTCCAGAACACATGAAAATAGCATATACTTGTTCTACTTTGGCGTTACTACCAATATTTTTTGTTTGTAATCTTCACCTACAGAACTAGTTTTAAGAAAGTGTTAGTTAGTCAATACCCAGTAAGGAATGGTTTTAGAACTAGTTCAATAACCAGTGATTTTTGTTCGAAATTGTCATATTCAGGGCTAGTTCTAAAGAAGAGTTAGGTAACGGATTCAGAATATATTTTAATTTTGTTTATACTATTTTTTTAGTTTGTGGAATTTTTTAAACAAGATTGTTAAACAGTTCTAAGAAGTTATTCGAGAATTAGTAATTTCTTCTCGAAAGTGATGTTAAAGTCATATAGAATTAACTCTCAAGTTCTCAACTTCGCCTACTAAATAACTTATCTTGTAACCGAAAACAATATGAAAAACATCTTCCTTATTTGGTGCTGTAACTGATGAATTTTGTTCGCGATGTCCTACATATCACCAGTTTTTATTTGGGTACCAAAACAGTCGTTTTAGATACTGACTTTTAACGCACAAAAGAAAAAAACCTTTTGCTCGGTTGAGATTCGAACCTACGTATCACAAACTGTTTATGTTTGTTAGTATGACGTCTTACCCGTTACACCATAGTCGACTTACATTTTTATTTGTCAAAAAGTGGTTTTCACAAAGGAGAATAAAATAACGTTTCCCTCAATTGGGAGTTGAACCCTCAATAAATTTATATACATATTTTTTATTAGACGCTCTAGACAACTGAACCACGTAAAAATCAAATTACTTTCATATTTACTAAAAACTAGTTATTAAAGTACTATTAGGTAATGCTGCGAGTGGCGAATAAGGCTGCAATGTAATGCAAACAGTAAGCTGTTGCTTTCAAAATTGTAAGTTCTCTAAAACATTCCTTAAATTCAATTTAGAATCCCAACAAAGGTATATTCCACTAGTAGCGGAATTGGTTGTGATACCACCAGTTCTGAGGATGTTATTAAAGAATTTAAATTGGTTCTGATTACAGCAGTTCCAGAACTAATGATATAAGAACATGTTCTGAAATTTTTCCTTGAAAAACATAATAGAAACGAGAGAAAAAGGTATAGTCGGCCAAGTCCGATTATATACACCATTGTGTATATTTACCAAAAATTCGGTAAGAGTCTAATTATAGACCTATACTTGTATTAAGTGAAAAAATACTAATACAGATCACTGCGTCGATACGAGCATTCATATGTATTTAACACTTTTTTGTGATTCCGAAATTGGGTCTTATATGAGAGCTATCAATTATGGACTGATCTTCATAAATTTTTGTATGGGTGCTAGGAGAAAAAATGAGCCAATCATGGGCAAATTCAATAGACTTCGTCCTTGTACAAAAAATCGTCTTTACCAAATTTCATCAAATTTGAGCACANNATATTATACCCCAACCATTTATGGTGATATAAGGTATAAAAAATTTATTTAATTTTAACACCATTAAAGGAATTGTAACAAAATGATTTTTTTTAAAAACAATTCTGTAAATTTAGAACTGATGGCTGAATTTTAATGAAATTTTACATGGACAATACTGAAGTGTATTCCAACTAACTTAGAAGAGCACAGGTCCTTAGTGGATATGAGGGGTGGAGAGTAGTCTTCCAAATTTGATCACCACGGGTATGAACATTTAAAAAATTCGGCAAAATTTTATTTATGATTTAATTGAAAATCATAAATGTAATTTAATAAAATTTTATAATTCTCAAAAAAAAAAATACTCTTATATGTGGGATATGTTTTTTATAGTTTTTTTATCTTTAATATATAATTTTTCTAAAATATCTGGATTCTGTACAAAATTCTAAATAACCTTTGGGGAAAAATGATATACCTGTGAGATTTAGATTAAAAGTTATATTATTTTGTAATGGAAAATTTTAAAATTTGTGATTTTTCAAAAAGCTGATACATATTTCATTTTAAAATCCATTATTTTCTTCTGGACCACAATTTTTTTTCATGTTTCTAAAATAATGTTTAACATAAATGCATGTTAAACAAATCAGAGGGCAGTTGGGGTTATCAGTTTCCTCGCTAGCCCTATCACAATTTTGTTGATTTTAATTTTTTTGTGGAGCTCAAAAATGTCAAAGCTGAAATTATGAAAAACTACCTTGATTACATATCTACATATGTTTGCTAAACACACAAAAAATATTTATTAAGCCACACCTCTTATAATGACAGGGTAACCAATTTACTGATAAAAGACATTTTTTAAAACAAGCTATCTCCGAACTGGAATTTTGGGTATTTCGGAATAAAAAAGTCGGAATCTAATTATACTCATTTTTTAAAGACAACATTTTTTATCATATATTAAAATTTCATAATAATAGTTTAATTAATACTAAACCCATAGCTTATATAGGAGCTTCAAAAAGTCTAAAAATGAGTTTTGGTAGATTTTTTTCCATTGATTCGGCATAAAAATTTGAAAAAAGTTTCTGAATTTTTCGTGCAAAAGTGAAGCCACTATCTTATATAGGAGCCTAGAAAAACCGACAACAAATGCAATTTTCGGAGATATCTTCCTTTTTTTTGGCGATATCTCGGTTATTTATAAAACAATTTTGCTTATTTATGTTTTTCTAAGGAATATTCCTTACAAGTTGATGTATAAAAAATTATTATCCGATAACTGGGACTATCTAAAAACTGATTGCAACAGACAGATGAACATTTTTATATCAAAAAGTCTCGAAAATTTTTGAAGTCATGGATGAATATTATAAAAATTACAAACGAAATGAAAAACGTATGTACAGTGTTGGAAAAAATAATAGGGACGATCCAAACTGTCGTGGTGTTCATTGTGCTGAATTTTGGAAAAATTTCACAGATAATGAAGTGTTCCAAAATTAAAGTATTCAATGCCATTCATTCGAAAAAAAGTCATGAAACTAGAAGTAGAAAGCGTTAAACGTTAGCGCTTTTTGATCAACGTGCTTCAGTGACAAGTCGAGCGATAAGAAATAATCTGCAGGAAGTGCGACTATTGGACGCAGTTCGAGAAATGTACCACTGTTGAGCAAGAAAGACATACAAAAACAAAAGTCAATTGATTTGGATCTTACGGAAAATCATTTGCGCGTCATCCTGCCAATTCTGAATTTGATCCAAAATATACCAAAAATATCAAACACAGTGGTGGTTCATATCATCATAGTTTGGATTCAGGGAAAAATGAATGCTGCTGACTATATAGATATCTCCAGAATAAAATGCTTCCATTTGCTGAGGATGAAATGCCACTAAAATATGAATTCATGCAGGATAATGATCCCTTAGAAGTGTCAAAACGTCATTTCAGCAGAATGAGGTGTATGTAATAGAGTGGTCGTCCCAATCACCGAACTTAAACCCCATTGAGCATCTCTGGGAAGTCCTCAAAAATAAAATTGGTAGCTTTAATCAAAAAAAAAAAAATAAACAAGAGTTGTGGGAAAAAATTCAAGAAACCTGGTACTCAATTCCGCCCGAGGTATGTGCGAATCTTGTGGGATCTATGAATCGCCGTTGTCAGGAGGTTATATAAATAAAAGGATCTTCAACCAAGTATTTAGAAATGATAGTAATTTTAAAAAAATATTTTTTGGCAGAACTAGTTCCTTAGTTTTGCTTTATAAGTAAAAATATTTGAAGTTATTTAATTTTACGTGTATACTTTTTAATATTTATAGAAAAGTAAATAAAATGTAAGAATAAATATATGTTGGAAAAAATAATAGATGGTCTCTATTATTTTTTCCAACACTGTATATAGAGAAAAAAAAAATAATGTTATATCAATAAACATTCCAAACAAACAACTTCAAACATTTACAAGATAAATAAAAGAAGAAACAACTAAACAAGCCAAGAGGATTACAAATCAACAGTTTATTGTAAAATAAATGACAACAATCTAATGATGATTTTTAAGAAAACTAAACACAACACCAGTATATTAGACAACAATACTTTGGTACATATAAGGAAATTATATAGAAACTATGTCGAATATTTAAAAACCCTACTAATATATTTTTAGGCTTTTATAGCGTTTTTGGCTGATTATCATTGGATATTTTTTTATGTCAAATTTTTAGATTTTAGAAATATTTAATTAAATTGATGTTGCAAAATGTTTAAGGGTTTTTCTCAATTTGTAACGTCTCAAGCGGGTCGTGAAGCTCATGACTTTTATTTTATTTATATTCTAATGCCATAAGTACTACAAAAGTGTGTCGTTGCAAAAAAAATATGCTGCATAATGAAAAATACTAAAAATTTTAATAATTTTCCTTCTAAAGATAGAAATTCACGAGTCTTGTATATTTTGCAAAAATGCTTCAGTTTATATTTCTCAAGATTAATAATTTTTAACTCGTTATGAAAAAATTTTAATCAGTTCCGTTCTTTAGAGAACTTTTTAATAAATCATGGGCAAATATCTGCAAAACTTTAAAATTGTAAAATTTGTACTTTAAAGGTATTTAAAAGTACAAAAAAAAAATTATTCGTCCGAAATCCTACAAAATTCTCTTGTAAACCGAAATCGTTAGCCCTTTGATGTTCAAATTATCTATATTGGTGATTATACTTTTTAAAATCATTAGGTTTGTTCTTTGCTTGGGAGCCTGCGCAACGGAATATTGTAACTAATTTTAATAAATTTTACTTCCATAGTATGTTCATTAGTTTGAGAACTTTGAAGAAACCAGAAACACAAATGTTCCATAATAAACAATACGATTAATAGTCACTTTTATAGAATAACGGATGTAATGACGAATATATATTGGGAGATACATGCAAAATGTCTTTCGTAAAATATATTAATTAGGGATATGTAAAGATATATTGTTTTTTTTTAGCATAAGTCTTGATAAATTTTAAGCAATATCCGTTACTGAGGTGCAATATCTATTTATCTTTCAAAAATGTACTTTCACATTTGTAAGTTGACAACTTTAAAGAAAAAAGCTTAAACTGCATTCTACTGGTATATTTTTTCTTTCTTTTAAATCGGTAAAGATATCGAAAATGGTATGTGGAGGATCCCCCTTGAGAATTATTTGGGAAAATTGTATTTTCAAATCTAACACAAGAAACATTTCTAAGGTAAACAACATATTTGAACCAATATGTCTAAATTTAAATAAATTTCTAAAATTAAAAAATATTTGTAAATTTTTAAAATTTCGAAAACTCACTTGTTATTGCGTGCATTTTAAAGTAACAACTAGAACCTAAAAATCAATAATAATCTCCTTAAAAACATAGAGCTCATTGATATAACAATATGATTAAGGTTAAAAATTAAAACAAATTGCTTTTAACACTTCCTAAAATAAACAAATTGAAATAAAAAAACAACCAGGTTTTTTTTTTTAACAATAAAAGTTATTGATTTGTATTTTGTTTGTTTATTATTTTGTTTTCATAAATTGTTTTTGTCTCAATATACAAAAAAAAATTATATTTTTTTTTCGTTTTTTTTTTTTTAAATAAATAAATATTTATAATAAAAATTAGGAGCTAATAATAGAAATAATCAATGAATAAAATTTCTAATGAAAACACGTATACAAACATAAATAAATATTACAAATTTGTACAATATTTTCTATTTTTATAAAATATGGAAATGGTATTTTTATAATAATAAAAAAAAAAAAATATATCGGTATACAACTTTAATAAAATCAAAATGAAAATAAATTTAACTTAACAAATTAATAAAAATAAATATTTTTAAATATTAATATACATATGTACGTATAGTTTTTTAATTTTTATTTTATTTGTATGGAAAATGAAAGGCTTATTAATTGTGCATAAAATTGTAATGAATGGAAAATGTATATATATATATACCCCAAAATACTAAAAATGAAATTAACTTATTTGTTGTTTTTCTTTTTTAACTATTTTTCTTCGCTTCTTAAGTTTTGCTTCTTCAAGCTGTAAATAATTGTAAGTCAAAAGATATTTTCTTAACAAATAAGAAAAGATAAAATAGTTTTATATGGTTGTGTATTTTAAACTCGCATGTGATCGTGTGAAAATTCAAGTTGCATGCCACCATGCCACATAGTTGCAAATTATTTTTAACATAAAAAGTATAAAGAAAACATAAAATACATATAACTAAAAAGAGCATCATACCCACCACGATTGTTGTTTAATATGGATTTCTTAAAAAAAAAAAGCGAATTTACAATGAAATATCTGTGACATTTCAGCTTCAGCTTCTGTTATACTATTGCTATTATTGTTTGTATTGTTTTCGAAGAAACCATTAATTAAATTCAAAACAATAAAAAATATTTTTTTTTAACGCTTAGAAATAACAACAATAGGGCGAAATCTCTTAACTTTTGTTAGTTTGCAAAACTATTGCAAGGTTGGTAACTCAAGTTTTCACACAAAATATAAAAATAATATTTAATTGCAAAAAATAAGCAAAATAATAAATAATTAACAAAATAATATTTAAATTTATGTATGTACATATAAGGTAATTATTTTTATGCTAGGGACTTTTTTATAATATTAATGAAAATGAAAATTTTAGAAAATTTTTGATAATAAAAGATGTTTTTATTTATGAAATAAACTATTAAAACTTTCAGACCAAGAAAAAGTTTCAGAAAACTATTTCATTAGTATCTGGTACATAGTTCCAAACTACTTAAAGTTTTTCCTCAATCACAAATAAACTTATACCAAGATTCTTTAGCTTTTTAAGCACAAAAACAAAAAAACAGGCAAAATATAATTAAAAGTATAACCTATTGTTAACTTTCCCTAATATTGTAAAAGACTGTTATAAAACTAATTTGCTCCTAAAATATTACTTAAATAAATATAAACTATATTTCAACTTTCCTTGACTAAACTATAGCTTTAAATCTTACTAAAAAATAAACTTTTGCTTTTCAATAACCTCTGTTGATAATTTCACCCCAGCTTAAATTTAATTCATTTTAATTAAAACCTTTTTAACCTTATATTAAAACAATAATTATAATAATAATAAAAAAAAGAAAGAAAATATGAAAACCTTTCTCTAAAATACTAGCAAGATAACAAATACTAACAAAATATGTATATAAGATATGATGATCCCCATTCTCATAATAAGAGCTTTCTGTTTTTCACTTTATAAAATAATAATAACAATAATAATTCATTTCACTTTAATCTACACTAATTACTTTGCTTAAATATGCTGCATAATGATAAACATGATAATGACTATTAACATTATCATTATAATCATTAAGTTGATATTTATAGATGCTAATTATGCTAATAGTAATTTAATATAAAATAATGTCTAAAACTATACATTATTCAAAATTGTAGAAAATTTTATGCACAAATAACAAGCTCTGCTTTTTTTTTTCTTTTTTTTGTTTTTTGAGGAAAATTTTAAATTATTACATATAATTGTATTAGTAGACATAATAAAATAAAATTAAATTAAATAAAAAATATTTGTTTACGATACTACATAATTGTTGAAAGAAATACCAAATAATTTTTAATATCAAATGAATTGATTTGGGGAAAAAGATAATTTCTTAGTTGTTTTAGTTCTAAGGAAATTTATATTTCCGGTAATATAAAATTATTGTCCTTTATTAAAATTTTTAAATAAGTATAATTCAGCACTTAGGAATTTAGAATTCTTGTACCAAAATATAAAATTTGTGAGAAAATCCTGTGCGAATAATTTGTTGTTTCTATAATTAAGCGATTAAATTTCCAAAACGAAATTTATTAATAAACTTTGACGTTTTGAAGTTTTAAAATAATGAAATTAAAAACATACATATATATATGTATGAAAAGAAAGGGCTTCTTAAAATTCGGAATGTACCCTTTAAATTTAAACACTTTAGATACTTTAAAAATCACAACTCATACTACATTTGTGTAGCTTTTAATACTTTTCGGTTTTGAAAATAATAATAATTAACATTTTCCCTTTAAAAATATATTTTGTTATAATATAAATATGTAATAAATAAATGTTTTACAACATTTTATCTTTTTAAAAATAAAAACATTTTTCCCACATTTTGGTGTTAAGTAGATTGTCTAGGTTTCAATGAAATCGAAATAGGTGAGACACTACGAATGCTGGTGAAGTGTGTAGAGGTACAGAACGAACATACGTATTCTATTCTGGTGGTGCTAATTAGTAAATATATATTTATAATCTTATTTTCAAACATATTTAGATATGCTGCACAAGCTCTACCGTAGACACAAATATAGTATCTATATTTAAAGTACTGATGATATATGTTTTTCGGAATTTTCTAATAACAGAAAAGAATCTAAAAAAATTTTACTAAAGAAAAATTATAGGCAAACGTAAATTCTATTGAAATTTGATAACTGGCATTAAACGTTTTCAACCCGTTAAGTTCTAAAAAATTAAACAGTAAACCAGTTTCTTAAAATTTACAAATACATTGAAAAAAAAAAATAATAATAATAAGCACAACTTATGTTTCTTAAGATAATTTTTAAATTCAATTTTGTAAAATTGTTTTTTTCCCCAAACCAATATTTTGTCAGTTTTTACTCTTAATCTTAAGCATGAAAGATATTGATTTTTTTTTACATTTTACTTTTCTTAAATAAAAAGTACTAAACATGAAGATTAAGTTCTACATACAAAATTAAAAAAAAAATCAATAAAATAAATAAATGAAATTTATAAAAAATAAATAAATAAATAAAAATAAAACATAATTTGCATACACATGATAAGTAAATAATGACGATGATGTTAATCAAAATGAAGAGAGGGAGATTGAAGCAGCATACATTATAGAAACGTGCATGCATAATGTGTTTAAATGTTGCAGGGGTTCGACGGTTTTTCGAGCTGGTTGGTTGATTGTTTCGTTTCTTTGGTCAGAAAAAATAAACGATGTTTCTAAAATGATTAACCAAGTCTTGCTGACTGGATGACGAGGTTTTTCTGTCCATCCATAGTTTTCCATCTGTCTGATTTTTCGTTTTTTGAGCTAAACGGATGGCTGGCTGGCTGGCTGGCTGGCTGGCTGGCAGATAGTTAGTTGCTTAGTAGTAGTAGTAGTACGTTGTGAAGAGTGAAAGTGAAAGTTTTTTTCTTTTGCCGATATTTTAAAGTTTCTTGCGTTTGACATTCCCGCTGGGTTTTGAATCTTTTTTAGGTTTTTTATTTTATATTTGTTTTAAATCCATCTTTTTTTTTTATTTTGTTTACAAAAAATGTTGTAAGCCAAAAAAAAAAGCTGCGTTTATATTTTAATTTATTTCTTTATTTATTTTTTTTATATATTTTTTATTATATATTTTGTTGTCTAAGGTTTGGATTATTTGTTAGTGCTTTCTTTTGTTTTTGTTAAACTTTTTGTGTACGCGTGTGTGTTTGTTTATATTGTATTTAACCGTTGTAAAGTCATTTAAAAATCAATTAAACGGAAACAGGAAATCATAACAACTTTTGTTGTGAAACACATACAACAACAGCAAGCAGTAAGCAAATTATGACGATGTTGATGATGTCGTCGTAGTTATGTGAAATTTCATATAAAAACTTTTTAAAGTTTTATTTTTTAATGGTTGGTTTTTATGTTAAGATTATGCAATATTTTTTTTATTTTTTTTTATATTTTATTTTACGTCTTTAATAATAAGGTTTTTTGTTTTCATTAACACTTGTATTGAGGTCAACATTTCGTAATCATTTCTTTGTGAGATTATTAAAATCAAAAAGGGTTGGGTTTGTTTGTTTTATTGTAATGATTAATTTATTCATGATTACTTCAGGAAATACTTTCTTCTTGTCTTTTTTTTTTTGGCAAATGTTATTTATGGATGAATATCGTGCAGCTGATAAAAATGATAATGTTTTGAATTTATGTCATGCTTATTTTGCCGGTATTTTAAATTATCAGCTGTTTTTATTAATACTATTTTTTATAATTTTATTGGAATTTTATTTATGAGTTTAATTAATTGTGGAATATTTTTGTGTCTTATTGTATTTCCATTTATGTTTCATCAAACTTGATGCTATAAGGTTTCATCAAACACTCACTACATGTTTATGATCATTCATCAAAATTAAATTAAACACATGCATCATAATTCCATATGAAATTTGTAGCAGCACAAAAATAAGAAGGATGGTTCACGCTTGTTTTAGGTTTTATTTTACTAGAAATTAAAATTTAAAATATTTATTAATATTTATGCGTATTATCAGCTTTCAATTTAGAAATCAGAGTTTTCAATGGGAATAGTCATCGGATCTTTTTAATATGACTTCCTTCCAACCCAAATATTTTGAATATACTCAATACAATTTTGTATAATCCAGTTTTAATGCAATAATTCTTTTCAAAATCTTAGAAATTTCCAACAACTGAAATTTGTTTTTAGGAATAAATAGCTGTGAATGAGTAGTATTTTGTTGCAAAACTCAACATAACATTATTTATATATTTCCTTCAATGATTTTAATAAAATTACTATTATTAACAGGAACAATTGCTTTTCAATCTTATATTTACAACTTTTGTATTGAAAATTTTTCAATTACTCGAATAATAATCACAATAATTTTTTAAGTATTTTTAACAAAATTGAATCGAAGAGCTTCCCAAAATTAGAACCTTAGTTTTTTTTCTGTATATTAATTGTTCACTTTTTTAATTTTCACACTTTTAAACAAAAAAGTCTTTTTCAAAATATTGTTGAAAGTTTTATAATAAATTCAAATGTTTTTTTTTCTCTCTCTTTTATAAAATCCTCCTCTTTTTTCTATAAGATTTAAGATATTGTGGAAAATACTGCTTTTAAAGATCCCACTGAATCTAAAAATGATGACATTGCAACATTATTTGACGTTATAGAAGATGAAGTTAATTGATCAATGTGATTACTAGTGTTGTTGTTATTGGTGGTGGTAGTGATAGTATTAGGAGATAAAGTTGTGGAGTTGTTGTTTCCCAATTGTCTTTCATGTTGTTGCCACATCAAATCGAAACAATTATTGAAAAATTGTTGATCATGTTGATGTGTCGGTGTCAGTGTTGATATCATTGTCGTTGTTTTTGTTGCTGATGTTGGTTGTGGAGGTTGATGATTTTTTACCAGATCATTGAACTGTAGTTGCTGTGGCTTTTGTTGTTGCTTCTGTTGTTGTTTATTGTTTTCTGAAACAATCATGGCATTTGGTGCTGCAACATGTAAATGATTATTATTTAAATCAACCTGAAAATCCAAGGTGGGTGCTACATTTAATGTTGTTGTTGCTGCTGTACTCACAACAACATTTCGGGGTGTTAAAGGAGTTTGTGGCATTTTTGTGGCTGTTGAAATAACTGATGCAGATGTAACTGTTGGAACTGATGTTAGAATATTTGATGCAAATTTAACTGTAGGCGAGGAAGACATTGATATATTGCCACAGGAAGATGTTGACGACGACGATGATGAGGATGTAGATGCTGATGAAGCTGATGATAAAGATGATGGAGACAACGACAACTTTGTTGTCGTTATATGCAAATTATCAAAATTAAAAACTAAATCATCTCCTGCATTTATGTGTGCACTTTCAATACCACTATCGTTAGATAAATCAGCACAAGTTGAATTGGCTGAGGAGGAATTTGAAGAGGTGTTTGAAAACGACGACAAAGAATTGCAAGACGACAAAGGTAAGTCACATGATTCATTCGAGCATGTCTCTATAAGTTTTTTGGAAATTTCATTAATCGATTTGGTTAGTAAAGTTTCAGCAGTTTCGGGTAGTAGAATCATATTATCTGGTGAAGGTAGCGCAATACCCAAATCAACAAATGCTGACGAGTTCGAGTGTTTAAATAAATCACTGGCTAAATTAATGCCACTTAATATATTATTGTTAAATAATTTATGATCATTTTCATTATTCACTGTTATGTCGTTATTATATGATGAAATTTGATGTTGATCCTTATTACGTTTTGAACCTATAACACCAACTATTTCGGCGCGGTTTTTAGGCCAATTAGATTCAGATGCTGAACCGTTTGATGTTGTAGTATTATTGTCACTTAAAGAACCAGTACCACTTGTATCTGAGGCAGAGGAATCTGAAAGCGATCTTCTCAAAGGAAAATCCCAAATATATCTTAAAGGATCACATTCATTACAGAAACAAATACCATGATTAATAGCACTGCCCTGTGTGCATGAAGAAAAATTAGGTGGCGTCTCTATTTTATGCCGACTGAAAGTGTCATAATTTGGGTTAGTTTTATTATGTTTATTATTGATTCTGGACTCATTTAAATTTGTTATTTGTGTGAATTTTTGTAAACATTTTAACAAGTCCTCGGTAGATTTCGATGATTTAGTATTGTTGCCTAGTGAATTAGAGGTTTTATCTTGTAAAGTTTTACTATCCATTTTCAAATAGACTGCATTGACCAAATTGTTAGGAGGTTTACGATCCTTCTTTCTTCTCTTCCTTGGTTTAATAATGCGTGGCAAACAGGCCTCATTACTGTTAGAGGAATCACCATTATTGGAAGATGAGTTTTCATTCTCTTTCGTAAGCTTCAATTGTTGCTCTAAATTCTCCTTAGACTTTGAAGTGGTTAAAGCTGCAGGAGCAGAAGTTTGATACCGTAAAGGAGTACGTGTTCTATCCTGTAGTTTGTGATATTGCATAGCTTTTGTGGCGTATTGCTGTTGATGCTGCTGTTGGTTATTTGCATTAGCGTAGGCATTAGGTGACCAATATTCAGGCTTCTGTTGCTGCTGTTTGTTTATCATTAAAGGAGTTCCTTGGGCATGAGCTGCGGCATATTGGGCAGCGGCAGAAGTATAATTCTGTGCAGAATTGCCAGACATAATATTTGGCCAATTCTTACCGGGAGGTGAATGTGACTGTTTTCTCGATATTTTTTGTCTCTGGCCAGGCGTTAAATGAGCCGTGGCTGTGGATATTAAAGGAATACCAGCACATTCATTAATTCTTTGTTGATTTACCACCGACAATGGAGGTAATTTTGCATAATTGGGAGCTGCCAAAGACATACGTTCCGTGTTCTTTGTGTTTGTAGGAACTACGTGGGGAAATCCGTTGGACGGGGGATAGTGGGGATTAAGTTGATATACCCGATTTGTGGTAAACGGTCTACAATTTTGTAAATTTAAATGGTTTGGATTTGTGGCTGAATTTACAACATTTTTGTTGTTGGAAGGAGGTTGAGAGGTATAACAAGCTGCATTAAGATGAGGATTCCACATGTGAGGCGGTGGTGGTTGCTGCTGTTGTAAAACATGATTAAGCGTATGTTGTTGTAGCTGATGTTGGTGATAATTTTGTTGTGACGACAAATGTGTGGCTGTTTGTTGCTGTTGAAGATTTTGATGACTTTTAGGAAAATGCTGCTGTTTTAAGCAGTTATCTAATGCACAGTATTGTTGCTGATGATACGACTGCTGCTGTTGTTGTTGTTGAGCTGTATGGGGTCTCATAATCTTTGAGATTTTCGCCTAAATTGTTAATATTGTTGTACGACTTTGCTAGTAGCTTTAATTTACCAAATATAACAATCATTAGATTTTCGTTTATATTTATTGAACAAAACACAATGTTTAATGAATTTGAAGGTAATAATTTTATTCGAATAAAGTTACACAAATATATTGAATATATTTTTAATCACTTTTCCTTAAAAATATAACATATTTTAAAGTAAAATTTGTTTCGAATATCTTTAATTTAATTTTTTTTTTTTTGGTATTTCAAAAAGAAAAAATCCAGATTTTGTTAATTTTTTTTTTTATCCTCTATAAATCTTCAACGTGTTTTTACTTTAAAATTTTTAAATAATTTTTGAAATTTCTTCATATCATTTCATATATTTTAATATTATTTAACGGTTTTCTGTTCGTTGAAAAATTTCCAACGTTTTTCTTTTAATTATTATTCCTTAAAGCGGATGTTTTCTAGTTTCAACACGGATTTTACTTCTTTTTTTAATAAACACCAAAAGACGACCGTAATTAAAACGCGAAAGTTGTTTATAAAAATTTCTTTTTTCTGTTGTGTAAAAAATGTTTCAAACATGAGTTTTTTTTTTTATTTAACCGCACGACCGTTTTAAAGCCAGACTTGTGGCAGACTAAAAATTCAATTTCAATTAACTAAGGCAACAGCCTACCACCAAACAGCGTTAAAATCAAAGACAACAAAAAAGTAAAGAAACACAAAAAAGCTTTATTATAACCATGGTCTAGTAACACAACAAACAAGAACAGCGTTACAACAAGAAAAAGCCTGTTATAGTAACAAACAAATCAACAGAAACCATTTTTTTGTTGCTTAAACCACGCACACAATCGCACAAATATTTCTCACTAAATGCAATCCACAAAAAGAGAGAAAAAAAGAAAACGAAAAAAAATGTAGTCATTTAATCCATACTCTCACTATTTTTCTTTAAACACTTAGCAAAGCTTTGAACCCAGCTTTAGTTTTAGTTTGTTACAAGAGTATAAAATATGTTGCTTATGTTGTTGTTTGTGTGTAATTTTTCTTACGCTATTGTTTTTGTTGTTATGTATGTCGAGGCCGGTTAGTTCTTGGTTTAGGTCTAATAAATATATATATATATATATATATATATATATATATATATATATATATATATATATATATATATATATATATATATTATATATATAATATATTATTATATATATAATACTATATAATATTATATATATATATATACTTATAATATAATATTTCTATTTAATTTTTATACCCACGTCTCCACCACTAGTCTCTGCAAAACATAGTTGACAATAATAACATCAAACTAGAGATCTGCTAATATTTGCCAGACAGCAGCAACAATATATATATATATATAATATATATATATATTGGACTCATCCGAAAATCATGTCTTATCCAATTAAAATCGTATATTCTTTGGCAAATTGAATTCGTACCTGCGCGATTCTTTTTTAGAAATAGATGTTTTTCTTACACAGGACGATAACACGAGCACCAGCCTATTTGCACCTGCGGCTAAACTGTTCGGTTCTAATTTCCAAATTTAGATGTATTGACTACCTCCCGTGAGAGTAATTTTTCGAATTTCTTTACTCTCTTTGCTAT
>MINK01172877.1:1423-15676 GCA_001735545.1 Phormia regina
TTCACGTAAAGAAAATTTAATCAGTCCAGAAGCAAATTATGCTGTTTTGTCTACGATCACTTCTTTGGAATCGAAGCATAAATCTTCCCCCGTATGAAAGTCGTTTACAATTAATTAAACTTCCTACACCTAAAAATAGACGAATATATCTTAACACTTCATACATTATAAATTTAATAAATGGGGTCACAGAGACAGAGTTTCCTGTTCATAAACTTGAATTCCATATCCCATTTCGTCCAACAAGGAACCACATCCCGCTTAAACTACAATACTTCCGTAATAATTATTCCAATTTTGATCCGTTTCACAGAATATGTTGATTTCTCCCATGATGTAAATGCTATCAAAGAAAAAATTCATAACTTTTTGAACCCATGAGTACTTTTTAGTTTTAAATTTTCGTTTTTATAAAATTTGTAATCCCATATAAATTTTAAATTAATATATATATATATATATATTGTACCTTAGCCTGCAAGAAATTATATTATATTGGCAAATTAAATAAATATAACCTAATATTTAACAAAGAAGTAACAAATATTAGGTCCTACCTAAACATATTGCATAACATTTTGGTAGCGTGTCTAGTAATTCATTTCCATATACGTTTGTAATTCTATTATAAGTTTAACTTTTTTCTTTGCTTTTTATTTTTCTGTAATTTTCTTTTAAAGAGGGGAGGGCATTCGTTTAAATTTTCCGCATTCTGCACAAAATTAATTTTATTATGTGGCGCGTAAATAGTTTTTTTCTGCAACATTTTCTGTGTTCGTTTACTCCTTAGATTTTTTGCAGATTTTATTTTGTCGTTTTGTTACTGAAATTAGTCTTTATTACGTGAAATTATTGTTATTAGCAGCTTAGCGCCTGGTTAAATTTATTTTAATATTTGCATATAGTATCATTTAGTTTAGATTATGATTATTTTCTTCTTCTTCTTTCAATTTCTTATAAGTAAGGAAGTTAGTTCATAATAATCAAAAATGTTATGAAGATTTATGAACCAATTGTTTTAATGTGTGTCACTTGTGGATTATATGATAATAAAATAGCATAAATAACTATATTGAAGTTTCAATATAATTGTCAATTTTACACATAAGAACCTAATACATATCAATAGAATAAAGATTTTTTATATCCTACACTTTTCACATCCTAAATAAATGAAGGGTATTAAAGATTCGGTTTAGTTAAAGAATTACTTTAACTTTTGCTTATAATAAAAAAAAAAATATATAAATATTTTAAATAATTATTTCAATATCTTTTAATTAGAAATAATCATGATCATCTTTAATATAATCACCATAACAAATTTGATGATTTTATGAATCATTATACTAATTTGGTTTGCAATTTAAAAATTGCAGATCCACCCAATATTTTCAGTATTTTTCTGTCTTAAACAAACCCATAATGATGTTGTAAGTTGTAATAATTTTAATTGCTTTATACCAACAACAACAACACAATAACATCAACAACATCTTGTCTTCAACACAACTAGAAAAAAACAACAACATTTAGCAGCATTTTTTAACGCCAACAATCGTTTATGTGTTTAAGAATTGGTGATGTGCAAGTGAGTATTTTGCACTCAAATAAACACATTCGCAGAATGTATTTATATGTCTATAAAGTGATATATACACGCAGGTGACCATAAACAAAGAGCTACATACTAAAGATTTGTATATTTGTACGTAATCATTATTCTGATTCCATTTATTAATTTTTTAATCATTTAATGATTCGGTTTGATAATATTTATAACAAATTTTCTATTATTTACCATATATATAACCAAACGCTGATCCATGAAAAAAGGTAGATTTTCATCCCCAAAATGAAACTCTAAATGTAAAATTTGTACTAAATCTTAAAATTTTAGGAAATTGTTGTGAAAAACTAACTTTCCGTTGGTCCATCTTGAAACCAACCCATACTCCTAACAAACCTAATCAGATCATGAAAGAGTTGTCTACCGAGGTGTTTCAGTCTACGTCCTTTCAGTGCTGGATATTCACATAACAAGTTTTGTACGGATTCCCCTTCTTCCTTATCTTAACAAATTCTACAAAAACTATTCCCATACAGTGCCCTGTGATCTATCCGGAGAAAAAAAAAACGATGAGAGATACAAATTCGGTGCTTTATAGAAAGTACCATATTTGGTACTTTTTTCATAAAAGATATTTTTATATATATTAAATTATTCATATGAATATTTTAATCTGGGATTTAATAAATTTATTGGAATAAAATTTTTGATACTTCAATGGGTGAAAAAAGGTACCAAAAATGGGGTAAATGTTGGTAAATTACATTTTATTCAAACTTAATTATGAATTTTCAATTACATTAAACATAAAAATAAGAAAATGTAGTCCTATGTAAATAATAATTACAAGAGTGGAATTTGTGGTACTTAAAGATAAATTTTCCGGTGAGTAAGTTTTGAAGAGGATGAATTTTGTGGTACTTTTTCCTTCTTCTATGGGTACTTTTCTATAATAATGAACCTAGAAACATGAAATTAAATATGCATGGTGCATTGTTAGTACTTTTTCATTCTTCTAACGGTAATTTTTGAATTTTCTATAGTTATGATCCTAGAAACATGAAACCTAGAAACATAAAATTAAGGATATGTTATACAATATTTAACCCAGAAACGTGAAATTAAGAACACCTGGTGCGAAGTGAATTAGAATCCATAAGAAAGAAATAATCAAATGGTACTTTTTGATATTTTACTTTGAAACATGAAATTAAGAACACGGGGTGCTATAATATTTAATGTAGATACATGATACTAAGGACATATGGCCCTAAATGAATATGAATCCATAAAACGGGATTTTGTGGTACATTTTTGTTCTAATGGTACTTTTTGATTTTTTTTTACAATATTTAATTTAGAGACATTAAATTTTTTATACAAAATTTTATTTTATTTGGTATAATACGTTTTTATTCAATGAAAATCGTGCAACGGCCAACCAGCTTGACATATATAATATTGCCTTTAGGGTATTTATTTGTAAAATTTATTTAACGGTGGTAGAATTAACTTATTAGTTGTAGAATTAACTAAATGTTTGGATTATTCAAAAATATGTTGTGATACAAAAATATTTTTAATCATATTAAAATTTCGATTATGGGTATTCATTACATGATCAAACAGAATCATAAACGTTGCTACCATTGAATAGTTGTGGTGATCATACTTTAACCATGTTTTTTTCTCAAGCTTTTCTACTAATTCTTCATGTTTAACTATTCGAATAATTTAGATTATGTATTCCAATTAATTGAAACAATCGTGACATGAAAAAAACTCATCACTCACTAGCTCAACTCTACTAACAAATTCGTTGAATATTCTTCTTTTTCTTTATACATCAGTTTTTCGTCACCTTCAAAATACACTAGACAATTTTTATTTGCAAACAAATAGATTTTGCAAAGAAAATGTGCAGGTAAATTAGTATTTTAAAATATATTACGATAACACGAAGATTGATACTTAAAAAAAATATTTACACGAAAAATTATTAAGATTTACCAAAAAACAGAAGGAGTTTAATTGCATTAAATTAATGTTTAAATAGAAAATTTTTAGACAAATGAATCACAGAAAATGTTTTTAGTAAAACAAAAAGGTAGTAGTATTAAATTTAATTGTCTATACAATGTTGTGCTTACCTGGGGAATTGAATGTTTAGACGTAGTGTTTTATAATAATTTCTATAATTTAATATTAATTGTTAATCAGTTGATGTGATGATATCACTTTGTGTTAAATAAAATAAAGCTAATTGAAAGAAAAGAATATTTTATTATGTTGTTATTTACAAAACTAATGTGAAAATTTAAAAAAAAAAAATGTTAAATCATATACGAGGATTGTGTACAAAATTAATTATATTCGAGTTTAACAAAAATATTTTCCTATTCTAAAACAAGTTTTATACGATATATCTGAAGTTTATGTATCAAGAAATACCAAATAAGTATAAGTAAACGAAGAGAAAAAATATGGTTACAACATGATCACCACAGCTATCCAATGATCATATAGCAGTTTTTCATTGATTTCAATAATACCGTGTTCATGATAGCAACGTTTCTGATTTCATTTAATCATTTAATGATTAGCCACCATCAAAATTTTAATATGGTTCAATGAATTGTATGAAATCATATTTATGAAAAAATCCAAACATTTAGTTTATTCTAAAACAAATAAGTCAATTATACAACCATTAAGTTAATTTTACAAATTTGTTTAATTCCACAACCATTAAGCCAACATATTAATTTGATTTTTAGTCATATTTTGTTTTGCGCAACTATTAAATGTTTGTTTTTGAAAATATTTATGTTTTCCTCAAATATAAAATATTTGTTTTTGACTNNTTTTTTAACATTTTTAGACGATTATTTAAAAAAAAAAAAAAAATCATACAAACCTGCCACCTACACTGAACCAAAAAAGGTACATAAATACCATGAAAAAGTTAATTGTTTCAGTGAATTTGTGCTCTAATTTGACCCAATGCACAAGTTCATTAATACAATATATTGTCATATATTAATATTAAAATTCAATTTAAAATATGAAAGACATAGAAATTAAGAAAAATTTAATAATATATTCTAAAAAATAATAAAAAAAAAAATAATCAAAAAATAAATTTGCTAATAAATAAATCTAAATCAGCAGAATATTAAGGTTTGCAAAAGCTGGTTCAACTTAAAAGTGTACGTTTAATGAAATAATATTACAAGCTAAATTCATCGAAAATGGCTAAGGATTGTGAAAAAATACTTATGAACACTTGTTGCATTCTACAAATTTAGAAATGTTAAAGAAATACATTATTGTGGATCCAGGGCTAGTATAAAGAAACATCTCAGTAGGATCATACAATTGATATTATGGGGTATAAGAAGATCTAGAAGATAGTAAAAAAAAAAAAAAAAAGTCTGAAACGATGAAATTTTTGCAATTGGGATCAAGCTAAATTATTTTGTATTCAATATCAATGTTCTAGCCTATCGAAACCTAAGAGCAAAATAAGGTAACTACCGTAAAAACTGTGGTTGAAGGTTTATGGTTAGGGGGTATGTGATAGGATCTGAAGTAAGTATTTTAGTACTTATAGATGGAATAATGGATCATATGTATTATATGGACATTTGGAAATAAAATTCACATATGTAAGTGTTGTAAGTAGGAATATATGACCGATTTATATTTAACAGGGTTAAAAACTAAACAATTATAAAGCTTAAAGCACGAAAATTATAAAAAAACCCATTATAATCTATAGAACCAATCTAAATGAAAATTTGTGGAGTTTTTATTAAAAAAATATCAATTTTTAAACTTCTAGAATAAAAACCGAATAAAAATTGATATTGTAAATGTAATGCAACAAAATTGATCATGAATATAATAAAATTATAAATTCGCTTAAAAAAGGCTATAAAGCAGGCGCGGATCTACGGGGAGGGAAAAACCTTAATGCAAAATTTGTACTAAATCATAAAATTTATTGAAATAGTTGTGAAAATCATTATATTTTCCTCCCCCAAAAGCATGAGCTAGATCAGCGCCTGCTATAAAGTGAAAATAAAAAGCTACATGTTAATAAAAAATTGCATTTTTGTGGTTTTTCGAAGCATAAAGTGTGATGTCGAATACTTTTTTTGCCCTCAATATCAATGTTATTATACAAATAGCTTTCTAAATAAATTTTAATTTGTATTAAATTCAAAATTTAAGCAAATTTCAAATAAGTTTTAAAAAGTTTTAATAAACTTTTGACCATTTTTTATGCTTAAAAATTCTGAACACATTTTGTTATTTTTAAATTAGCTTCTCTTATGTCAAATATTTAGTTTTGCACAACTGTTGAATGTTTGTTTTTGAAAATATTTATGTTTTCCTCAAATATAAAATATTTGTTTTTGACTATAATTTGATTTCACATAACTATTGTACTTTTATAGTTAATCATATTTATTTCCTGCATAACTACTTAATACATATTTGTGTGTATAAATTCAGTAGCTTGGTAGTAGGTAAACGTAATAGTTGGGTACTATAAGTCCAATAAGCAGATTAAATAGTTGTGAAAATAAAAAGATAATATAATTAAATTTTCAAATAACACATTCGTGAGAGTTTGAAAAATTAAAAATTAATTTCCTGTAAAGAAGTCAAAAGAGACAAAGCAGTTTGAATCTGGAAGCGGTAAGATCCCTTCTTCTTCCCATAAAATGCATCGAACGACATTAATTCACTATAATAAATCATAAGAATTCGTGAAATCAAAAGACTTTTGAAAAAAGTCTAGTTAAAAAAATTTGGAAAAGTTTTAAATTTCTTTGTGTTTTAAGGATAATATTTTTAATAAATGTTAAAAATTGTGAGTAATATATTAATAAATAAAAATATTAATAAATATAATAAGTTAATAAATTTTTATATGTAAAATATATATACTTTTTTGCATATTCTTAATAAAAAAATGATGTAAGAAAATTCAGATAAATGTGCATTATTTTAAAAGTATTCAGTATTGGAAACTTGTCTGTTGTAATGCTACGAATAAAATGAAAAAAATTAAACATAAACCGTGTTTTTTCTTTTGTTTTTACAGTTAATTAAAAATATCCATGTTTCAATTGAGTAGAAATACATTGGTGGACAAAAAAATTTATTTTTTTCAATTTTTTCTTAAAACAAAAAGTGGTGGTCTGTGCGGGTTTTGACGAATTAAACAAAAATCTGTATTTACATTTTTTTCCAGCAAGTACTGATTTTTTTCTGGACGTGACTCATCTCATCTCCTTATTCAACGGTCACATTATAAAATTCGAGAATGGTTTGTTAAATTCAGAATATAACTCAAGAACCGTTTATACGATTTTAATAAATAAAGTTCCAAAAGATTCATGGAAAAATTCAAGATATGTCAATATTTTATTTGCTCAAGAATTTGAGAGTTATGGAACAAAATTTTCACCATTTATATAAAAATACGCATTTTTTTATCATTTAATGATCCTATGTTATCATATATATAACTATATTTTATTATACATATGAAGTAATTTTATCAAATATATATAATCCCATGTTTTCATAATTATATTTATTTTCACCTCGATATGTGGTACATTCATAATACTGTATTAAATTTATATTTATATTTGTTCATATATGAACTAAATGAGAATTAATATTGACATTGGATTTTTCATATATACTTCATACAAAAATATTTGTAATTCAGTCAACCATATTAAAATTTTGATTTTGGATAACCATTAAATGATTAAACAGAGTCATAAACGTTGCTGTCATGAACACGATATTATTGAAATCAATGAAAAACTGCTATATAAACATTGAATGGTTGTGGTGATCATGCTGTAATCATGCTTTTCCTCTGCGTGCGAATAACTACAAAAATATTAACTGGAAAATATGGTGAAATATACTCGAGTAATCGGCTTATTTAGGATGCAATATTAGACATGTCCATTAAAAGAAAATTGACCTGATGGGAAGTGAAAGTGAAAGCAGATTCGAGTTTGGAATGTGGAATTCCATCTAGTCCACATATATTATTATATTAATATTATTATTATTATTATTATTATTATTATTATTATTATTATTATTATTATTATTTTTGAAGGAGCCCGAAATATATTTTTGTCAATCAGTGTTATTAATCTCTGCATCCATAATATACCTTTATAAATCCCACTTTCGAAAATCATTTTAATGTGCATAAATCCCATAAAAACTTCAGTATCAAGTTGATGTGCGACATAATTAAGTTTAAATTACGGGGCAAAATTTTATAAGTTTCGGTCCTTAATTTATAATATCTCCCATAGAAACTCACTTTCGGGAATCGCCCTAAATCGCATAAACTCTTTTAAATGTAAGTATTAACGTAATGTTTCGTATTTGTATATTTTATTTTACACTTGGTAAAATTATTGATCCATAATTGGTCACAGGTCTAATATAAGACACCTTCCCAATTTTTGATGCATATACATGACGGTGTAGAGTATCATATGGCCGAGCTTGACCCACTATATCTTTTTATATAGTTTTTATTGATTTTTAAACAACAACAAGTTTTGTTGAAAAGAAAGCAGCTTATAAAGTAATTGAGTTATGTAGCTTTTCCTTTTTGACCCAGATTATCTAAACCTTTTCGATTATCTTAAACTGCCAACAATAGTGTTCAAATACAAATTATTTGTACATATAAAAATTAATAATAAACATATTAAATTGTATTTTGCTGAAAACGTGATAATCATTATTACTCATTGATATTTTTTTAGATTTCACTTCGATACCATGTTAGAGATGTGTTTTATTTTAATAGAATTGATACTTGATCACTATTATGCAGGATGCTTTAGTCACTCAATTTTCTATTACACATAGTATTTATTATTGAAATGCCAAACACGTTTCAGATTTTAAATGATGAGAAAAATATATTGGACAGTGTTTAAGGTATTGAAATTATGGTAGTCATTTTTATAAATACAGTAGGGTAATGTAATTCTTTCATAAAGGTGTATGTATATGATTCACTTTTTTACTTTTTGTATATTTTTTGTACTATCTTAAACACTGTTCTATTGCATTTCACATCTCTGGCAAAATTTATTTTTTATATTAAGGAAGAAAACTGAAACAACCTCTAAACACATAATTGACGTATGTATGCCTTCTGGAGTAGAAAATATATGTATGTGTATGTATTTACACATTATAAGTGTTTTAGATTTCAATTAAAATTCAATTCACAGCTTTAACAACTTTAAACGAAGTCATAATTAAAAATCATAAAAATAGATTAAAGAAATGAAATCAACTCAATCTTAGACTAGAAGGAGATTCTTAAGAAAATTGTATAAACTAATAAAAAATAGTAGTTGATGGGTAAATACGTACAATAAACTGCATTAAAATGTGAACAAAAGTCAATATTATTAAAATGAATTATAGTTCTTACCAAAACGAATTGTAATGATTTAAAAATTTTAATTAATTGAAAGAAAAATAGTAACAAAATTTTGCATAAAATGTTTTTATTTAAAAAAATAATAAAAATTATTCTAAATATATAAATAATGAAATACAACGTTTATGTCAATACAAATGAAGGACCCCTAAAGAACATACCTAAGTTTATTTACAATTTTTCTGAATAAAGAATCTTACCGGTTCAAATACAGTGTTGGAAAAAATAATAGGGACGACCCTTACTTTCGCAAACAGAAGCAAACAGTTTATTTAATTAAGTTCTTTTTTGTGGTCCCGCTATTTAATTGTTCCTTTATTAAAGGAATTTCATTATTTGTTTACTTTTTGTCTTTTAGGCTTTTAACAATTTAATAAACATATTAAAATTCCGTTTATGGGATTAATTTAATCATTTGGGTTTCATGTTTAAGATTTATGTCTTTGGTAAAAAAAAAAAAAATTGAAAATAGGTCGTGGTGTTCATTGTACTGAATCTGAAGAAAGTTATTCTTAAATTTAATTCGGACGGTTTATTAATTAGAAAAATTGCGCAGATAATGAAATGATCCAAAACTAAAGTATTCAATGCCGTTCATTCGAAAAAAAATATGAAACTAAAGGTAGAAAGCGTTTTGACCAACGTTTAGTTCGACTTTCCACAAACAACCTTAAAAAGCCTTAAAAATTAATAAATAATAAAAAATATTTATCGCGTATTGCCCCCGTTGCCAGAACCGCTCCTATTGAAGGCTCTAAGCAATACTTGAGATTATTGAGCAGAGCAGTCATTAGCCAAAGCCAAACTTTGGCTGCTCAGAACACAACCCCAGTTGCTTTACTGCCACAAATCAGGTCATTCCAGACCTCCCCCGTCACTCATGACATTGATTCAGCTGCCAAATTCATTGGTTGTAGCTGGTTCCGCTGCTGGTATCGGAATTGTATTCGGTTCCCTTATCATCGGTTATGCCAGAAACTCATCATTGAAACAACAATTGTTCTTTTACGCTATCTTGGGTTTCGCCCTTTCTGAAGCTATGGATCTTTTCCGTCTTATGATGGCTTTCTTGCTCCTCTTCGCTTTTTAAAGTGTGTATTTATGTCCTTAAAAAAATTGTCTGCCGGAAGTCGGATTAATGGGACGCAGTCCGAGAAAAGTACCACTGTTAAGCAAGAAAAACATACAAAAAAGATTGGAATTTTCCAGGCGACACCTGCGATATAAAAACTGGAACAACGTACTATGGTCAGACGAAACAAAAGTTAATTTATTTGGATCAGACGGAAGATCCTGCAAATGTTGAATTTGATCAATAATATACCAAAAAAAAAACTGTGAAAGACGGTGGTGGTTCTATAATACTATGGGTATGTTTCAGCCTCAGGAGATGGTCCAATAATTTGGATTCAGATTAAAATGAATGCTGCTTACAATATAGACATTTTACATTTTCTGAGGATGAAATGCCACTAAAATGGGAGTTCATGCAGGATAATGATCCCAAGCATTCCGCTAGAAGCGTCAAGACGTGGTTTCAGCAGAATGTGGTGCCTTTAATGGAGTGGGCGTCCCAATCACCGGACTTAAACCCCATTAAGCATTTCTGGAGAGTTCTCAAAAATAAAGTTGGTAGCTTTAAATAGAAAAATAAACAAGAGTTGTGGGAAAAAATTCAAGAAAAATTCCGCTCGAGGAATGTGCGAATCTTGTGGGATCTATGAGTCGCCGTTGTCAGGAGATTACAAAAATGAAAGGATCTTCAACCAAGGATTGATTTAGTAATGATGGTAATGTAAAAAAATAAAGTGTCCCTATTATTTTTTCCATACCTTAAATAAAATATTTTTTGGCAAAAATGCGATGGTGGTTATAAAAACGAAAAACTATTATCTAGTCGGTTAAGAACGATCATATGTTACTCTAAACCATTGTGTATGAGCATAAAATTGTTTTGTAATGTTGTAATGTTGTTTCTGCTTATATGACATTTATTTGTGCTAAATATTTACTTTATAATAATAATCGTATTGTACTTATTATGATAATGTAATTTCAGGAAGAGGGATTTATATGAGAGTTATGATCAATTATGAACCGATCTTCAATTTGGCACAAAAATTAACATTTATACAAAAATTCTTTTACCAAATTTTATTAAAATATTATCATATGTAAGGTATTTAGACCAATAAAACTTTCCCGGGAGAACGAACATCACTAAATTCATTCAGAATGGTATAATCGGTCAAGCCCGACTATAGCCAAAGTCTACCAAAATTCGGGAAGGTACCAATTATGAAACTATATTCTCATTAAGTAAAAAATACAAAATACTTAAATAGAATATTATGTCGTTTCTAAGATTCACATGTTTTTATGCACTTCCCGAAATCGAGTTTTATATGGGAGCTATTGTCAATTATGAACCGATCTTTATGAAATTTCATTTATACTTATAAAAATGTTATTTGTGAAATAAAAAAATGTTTATGGGATGCATTGGGTCAAGATGAAACAATGGGCTTATCATGACTAATTTCTATAGGCTTCGTCTTTGTGTCAAAATAATTATTTATGGCAAATTTCATCAGAATATTTTCGAAATTACGACCTGTACTTTGTTCACAAGTTTTACATCGACAGATAGCCAGCAGACCAGACGGACGGACGGACATCGTTAAATCGACTCAGAAAGTGATTCTAAGTCAAACTTTAAGGTGGGATCCGATAATGATTTCTGTACAAATATCAGCACAAACGAATAATACCCCAACCACCTATGGTGGTGAAGGGTAGGTTAAGGTATAAGGGTCGCGCGCTGTAGCGAGAGGCCATTAGGTCCATTGTGATGCAATATATGAGAAGAAAACTCCTTTCCATAAACAAAAACTAACTTTCCGTTGATCTGTCCTAAAACCAATCCGTACTCCTAACAAATCTAAACAGGTTTGAAAGTGGCATGTCATTGACTACCGAGGTATCTCAGTTTATGGCCTTTTAGTGTTGGACAATCACATAACAAGCGTTTTACGGATTCCTCTTGTACCTTATCTAAACAACTTCTACAAAATCTTTTCTCTGGGTAACACATATGTTCCAACATGTGTCCGATCATACAGTGCCTTGTGATTATGCCTACTAGAAGCTTTGCCGATGATCTATCAAGAGTGTTCCGCGACCGAAGTGGCCAAAGAGTTCTTGATAGTCTACAAGTGGTGATTGTGGAACACCTGTTTTCCATCTCATATACCTTAACTCTTTGCTGAGTTAAGGATGGTGTGGAGTATAATAGTACAGAACCGAACGTTATATATAAAGTTGGGGGTCCCAAACTATCTATACTGGTGTAGGGTATAAAAACAGTTAAATTTCAATCACAACTAAAACACATCACATGTAGTTTTTAATTTCGTACCATAAACATTAAAAAAAAATACTAATATTTCTCTTCTATTAATATGCCATAAAAAAGCTTTTGGCAAACTATAAAAAATTTCTTATAACAAATATCACACTATTGTTAACTTTTTTTAATTTTAAAACTATTTTTATACTCGTAACATAATAAAATAAATTAAAAAAAACAGAGATTTTAAAATTTACCACATCTTATTAATAAATAAAATAACTTGAATTTTAGGAGATTTCCAGCACCTTTAAGTAGCCACTCTTAGCAGTTAAAAAAGAATTATAATTATTAGATACCATTTATGACTGAAAACATATTTTAGTACTTAAGCACGATATTGGTATAATTTTTATTGGCATCAAAGTTCTTTTTTTAATCTTTTTCTTTTAAGTTTTTAATTTTATTGATATAATTTGTTAGAAATTTTAACAGACAATATTTGATCATGATATTAGTGTTGATTTTTGATTGTTAAGTCACAAACTAATAAAGAATGTATTTTTATCTTTTCATTATTGTGTTAATTGTTTTTAGGGAATTTTTCTATAATTTACGGTAGGATCTATAAAAATTTTGTAGAAATAAATTTGTTAATTTAATATCAATATAAAAACTAATTCAAAATGAGTCATTGTCTCTTAGACATTATAAAGATGTTATAACACTTCAAAACATAAGCATTTATTTATGTTGCTGGTTACAAATAATTGGTTAAATCAAAAAATGTTTTAAGGTTCCCATTTTAAAGTTATAAAGATGTTACAATAAAATTTTTATTTAAAAAAAATATATATAAAAAAATATTTATTAAGAAAACAATAAAATAATTATTTTTATGTAAAATAATATTTATTTTTTATTTAAATACAAATGATCCAGTTGCATATAAAATTTTGAAAAATAAAGTACTAAATACGAAAATAAAATTGAAATTGAATAAAATTTAAATTTACTTACATACACATACATATAAACATATTACAACAATTTTATTGCCAATTATTATTAGAGTTATTTTTCGTTTTGATTAAAAGTATACCAAAGTGATCCTTGTAAATCTTGTTTAGCTGGATCTACTCATATTACAGAAACCAACACATACATACATACACATACAATTTTCAACTTTAAAAATAAATTTCGTTCTTTAGAAATCTGTTGGCACTTGCGGTTGCTACCATAAACCCTTTTAACTTTATCAAACATACATTATTAATAAATGTATCGGTACCAATAAATAATGTAACTTGTTCTTTCCCTTTGGGTTTTATTTTATTGAACATTTTTGCAAAAGTAATAATTCAATAAACATGTCAAAACGTAACACAGAAGTTGTTCTGACTACGAAAAAATTCAAAAAAATACAAAAAATAATAACAATGTTAAACATTTTTGGGCGGTTAAAGTCGACTTTGTGAGGACATATTATTTTTATTAGTAATAAAATATTAAAACCTATGCTCAGTGTGCGATTTCAAAAATAAAAGGGAAAAAATTATAGAATTTCCAAACTGTTTTTCCTATTTGCATAGTAATGGTAGGGGTGTAGATGAATTTAAGTTTAGAGGCGGGGGACACATAGACCACAGTGTTTTAAAAAATAGATACTACTGAAATATGGACCATTTTTTGGAAATGGTCCATATTTCACTACAAGTGTGTAAACAAAGTTTTAAAAAAATATTTGTGGTCTTATAAACATGTAGGGTAGCCTGGGGAGCATTCGCCACTTTTTTTCTTAAAATGCTATAT
>MINK01172878.1:0-21855 GCA_001735545.1 Phormia regina
GACGGGGTCCCAAGATGGGATCTTCATAACGCCAAATTTGAAGGGTAGATAAATCAGCTAATAAAAAAAAAGAAATAAAAAAACGTATAAAATGACCTACTAAATGGAGTTTTGATAACAAAAGAATACCTTTAAAACCTAATATTTTGCCTAATTTTTCACGCAGTGTCTTGACCGTTTCACCTTCGGAGACGACGGTGTTGACTTGAAAGAGGCTGGATCTTTCAATGGGATTAGTAAATGTAACCGGCACGTGAGGAGCCACTGTAAACGAAATGAATGGATTGCCTGGTCTAACTTCTTCTCTTGTCTTCTCGGGAGCCGAAGGATCATCAGTGTATTTTATTTCCAAAGCTTCCAGATCTAAAGTATTTTTTAAATATTCTAGATTGTCAAGCAATACTTGACGCTCATCGAATTCGAGATTAACAGCCATGGCCGCCAAACCTTTACCACTTTCCACTTTTTCACGTATCATTTGGGCGAAGGGCATAACACGTTTCATGAACTTTTTCAATTCCTCCTTCTTTTGCAAAGTGGCAGCAATGACTTTGTTGTCGGGCAATGAATTGGTGGGTGTGTATAATTCTCTCATGGTGTCGAGCACACAACATTGCCAAGGAGGATAAGTTTTGGCCACCCACACTAAAGCTCTATTGGGTTTCACCGAAGTAGGATCTAATGCCTTTTCTTTACCACCCTTACCCTTAACTTGCAAGAGATTTTTCAAGTTCAAGCGGAAGGAATGGGCAGCCTCCATTAAATATTCTGAGCGCATGATATCAATTTCATTGATGGGACCCACCTCAGGCCATTTGGCGAGCAATATAGACTGTTTGTTACCCAACAAACCCCATACATGCTCAGCAACATGTGGGCAAATAGGAGCCATGAGAAGAGCTTGACGGCGTATGAATTCGAATACCAATTCTACGTGCATGCCATGAGTGCCGCACAATTCACGATATTTGTCTCTAGTCAATTGGAGTTCATAGAAACCAGTACGTAATGCCTCTTTGAATAGCATTTTCTTGTAATATTCATCAGTTTGTTTAGTTTTCAAATTCATTTCACTGATGAATACTTTGTCATTGAAGGTGTGATGAGATCCCTTACGCATGGCAGGTCGGGCAGCCAACATCTCCTTAACCCATTCAATAAAGGTGTACAATCTCAGAATACCAGCATCAGCTGTACTTTCTACGAAATTGGCATCCTCTACACTATCGCCAGCATCGGCTAAACACAAACGCATGCCATCAGCCGAGAATTTATCGACGGCTTCATGCAGCGTAAGGAAATTACCATCAGATTTCGACATTTTCAAAGAATTTAAAAGTAAATGGCCGTTGACACGCATACCCTTGGGCCATTTGGTTTCATCATTGGGCCAAATAGCAGCATGATTGTAGAGCGAAAATGTTAAATGATTTTGTATCAAATCCTTGCCTGATACTCTCAAATCCATGGGATACCAATATTCGAATTCTCTCCTCAAAATATCCAAAGTGGCTTGTTTCACCTTTGTTGTTTTGGGATAAGGACTGTCCTTAAAGAAAATATAGTCCCATACCTCGGGAGTCATATCTTCAGCTTTAATACCTAAAGGACTCGGTTTTTCACCACGGAATGAACCACCTTGCAGCAGATGGACAACGGTGTAGAAAGCCATGTAAATGGTGGAATCAGACAATGACTCAATAAGCCACTGTTCATCCCAGGGTAATTTAGTACCTAAACCATAAGTACGCGAGCAGGCGTATTCATGTAACCAATTCAAACAATGCTCAAAGTTATTGCGGGCCTCCTCGTGATAGGTTTCCATTTGCTCCAAAATCTTGAAAGCCTGCGCTTGCCATTCCGGTTCACCGTAATTCAAATACCATTGATTACACAAGGCCACAACACATTGATCTCCCGAACGAGAGATAATAGTCTTTTCCGGTTCATAGTAAATATCAGCCTCTTTGGAGTTGACCAATTGTTTTTGCAATTCTTTTTTAACATCCTGTACTTTTTTACCCTTGAATTCACCCACCAACATAACACCATCGTAAAAACCTTTAAGGTAGCACATTTCTTTGGCTTCAGCCAATTTATCTTTGTCATTTTGGGATTGTATTTTTAATAGTTCGTAAGTATGTTTAGCACACATGTTGCCCAATGTAGGTACCTCAATAATTGGTACTGGTTCGAAAGGCAAAACCATTTCATCGGTGAGACCATACTTCTGTCTAAAAGCTTCTTTCTTTTGCAAGTCCATAAGGGCAGCATAATCATCAGGAGAGTCTGAAGGCACTGAGGTTACTACACCAGTACCTTTATCTTCTTTTATAGACAACATGGGTAAAGTGTATATTTTGTTGTGTAGCGTTAATGGTGAAGTCAAAGGAGTTCCCATAAGATCTTGTCCCGTTAGTTCAGCCAATTCAACAACTTTACCCTCCTCAGCAGTAAAACCTTGATAAGACATATTTCTAGCGGCTCGGCGTGTACTAATCCAAACTTCATTGTTACGTGTTGTTTGCCAGGCAATATATTTAATATCGGGATGTAACCAGCAATTGGTTTGACCATACATTGTCTCAGGACGCAAGGTAGCGGCAACCAAAAACACAGGCTCCTTAATGGCGCTAAAAAAGGAATTTTCAATTATCAAGGATGAATATTAAGAAAATTCATTTATTTACTTATTTAAAGTTACCTTAATTTAGCTGGTTTCTCCAATACTTTCATTTTAATTAAAGTATATTCTTGTGGTCCTACACCTTCACCTGTAGAACGATCGTGGTCCATACAGGGCTGACCATCCTTCGGTGAATAGATTGTATAACGTTTACCATACATAACTTTGCCACGATTCTTCAAATGCAAAAATTGCCAACGTACAAATGAATCATAAAAGGGATTCACATCAGTTGTTATGAAAGTTCTACGCCAATCTACCTGAAATTTTTATATAGAAATGGTTAATTTTTAGATTTACATATTTTTAAAAATGTAAAAATTTACTTTTGTTTTGAAAATTATGAAAAAATCGACTTTAATGTCGCCAATAGGGATTTCTAAAATGACTTTAAAAATACTCGTCAAAGGATTTTTTTGTAAAAAAAAAAATAAATTAAATTGTGCGGAAATAGTATGATAGAACTATAGTTATAAGAAATAGAAAAAAATCCAAAATGATCAGTAAAAAAAGTTGAAGTTGTAGGAATTATAGTCGAAAAATTCAATTAAATTCGGGAAGTTGTAAAATCGACTATTTACAAATTAATAAAAGGTCTTCAAATTTTCAATTTTAAAATTAAAAAAGAATATATGTTGAAAAATCTATGATACACTTTCATTTTTAATATTTTTGCAAATTTTTACGATTTAATGGCACATTGTGCTATACAAAAGGTTATCTAACTTTCTCAAATTATAAAGTAAATAATTAAGGAATATACAAAGTTTCAAATAAGAATATTAAAAAAAAACAATGGAATTGTAACAATGTACTGTCGATTTATCTCTTGACAATTTACAAATCATGAGTAAAAGTGACTTTAATTGATCTCAGTCTGTCGCTTTGTCTTAAAAATCGATTCTTTACCGTAAACTTTAATATAAATTTCATTAATACTAATTAAATTAAAACGCCATTAAGCAAAAATTACAATAGCTAGATACTCACGTGAATACCAATTCTCTTCAAATCCTTAACAGCCAAAGGTGGGAAATAATTTAACCAATGTTCAGCATTAGCAAATTCTTTTATTTCCTCATCTTTAAGTCCCAAACTTTGCATAATTTGCCATTGATATTTAGCTGAACCGGTCTTAGCCACCGCCTTACTTTTCTTACCCTTCGATTTATCTTTAGGTACATCGGCTTGTGAAGTTTCAATGGGAGCGGTTTCCTCAGTGGCAGCAGGAAATTGTGGAGGATAACCATAGTCTTCCATTTCACGTTTTAATTTATCGGCACAGGCCTTAATTGGCATACCGGTACAATGAAAACCGAAAGGCCACAAAACACGTTTACCCTTAGAACGTTGATAACGTATAGCAAATTCAGCCTTAGACAATGAAAAAGTATGACCCAAATGTAAACGACCATTCATGTAGGGAAAAGGAAAGGTAACAAAAAATTTCTCATCTTGAGATTTTTTCGGTTCCGCTGGAGCATCTACTTCATGTAAATGTTCTTGTTCCCAACGCTGTTGTACTTCTTGTTCGATTTTTTGCAAATATTCCACCTTAAAGGTGCCTTTACGCTCCACATTAGCCTGCAAATAGTAAATGGAAGGTATATTAATTTCATTCATAATATTCCTTTTAAATTACATCAGAAAGTTTTTAAGTATTTTGGAGAAAAATACCGCAACGTACACAATCACACGAACTCATAGTTTGCAAAAATTTTATTAGTGAATGACTCAAATATTTTCTTTATAATTTATTGCAACTACTGAACTTTTGAGTTTTCTTACCATACTGTTGGTGTAGCTACTTTTTTTGCTGTTTAATAATACAAATTATTTAGAATTAATTATATTTTCGCATTAATTTTAAATAATCTTGTAAAAAAAAGTGCAACGTGTTGTTCCTCGAGACCTACGCCGAAAAGTTATAATAAAAACGGCGACTTTTGTAAAATCGCTGACGGCGGTTCAAAATCTGCTGTTAGCCGGCGGAAGATAAAACAACTGCAAGTCTATATTATAAATATTTTTATTATTACAGATTTTGTATTTATCAATTATTGAAGAATCTATTCTGTTCTAAATAGTTTCAAATATAGCAATAATAATATTATTATATATTTTGAATACGGCAGTTAAAGTCAACGATTCCCAAATAATAATCATTAAATTAAAACATTTGTTTAAATATTTTTAAACAATTTCTTAATTTTTTTCAAAAATGTCAAGGAGAATGCAAAATAAAAAAATCAAGAGCTAATATATATAAGCTATTTAAGAGCATTTTGTACAAAAAGTACAAACATGTTTTCCCATCACTGTATCAAAAACTTGGTAGTACTTTTTTTTGTTTGTTTTTAAAATTTGACAGCTGCAGCTGATTATAAACGTATTCTAGAAATTTAAGCACAAATATTTAATAGAAATTGTTGAAAATTAAAATAAAATAATTTTATTTTAAATAAATTGAATTAAAATAAACCAACAACATGTCTTATATGTTACCACATTTACACAACGGCTGGCAAGTCGACCAGGCCATTCTTTCTGAGGAAGATCGTGTGGTGGTAAGTGGAGTGTCTTTCTATTCATAAAAAAAAATATTTTTTTATTTTATTATTAATTTCAAGTAATTCATGTGGCCTGTTGGCCAATAAAAATATTACTAGTATTTACATATAACTATGAAGTAAACATGATAGTATAAAAATTAAATATTAATATTTCTATTGTATGCCCTCAGGTTATACGTTTTGGTCACGATTGGGACCCAGCCTGTATGAAAATGGACGAAGTTTTATATAGTATTGCAGAAAAAGTAAAAAATTTCGCTGTCATTTACTTAGTTGACATCACAGAAGTTCCTGATTTTAATAAAATGTATGAATTGTATGATCCCTGTACGGTTATGTTCTTTTTCCGCAATAAACATATTATGATTGATTTGGGCACGGGTAATAATAACAAAATTAATTGGCCTCTGGAAGATAAACAAGAAATGATTGATATTGTCGAAACAGTTTATCGAGGTGCTCGTAAAGGTCGTGGTTTGGTGGTATCACCCAAAGATTACTCTACGAAGTATAGATATTAAGAATTTAAGACGTGTAGTTTAAGATATTTTAGAGATTTGTGCATATTTTATAAACAATTACTAAAAACTAATTTATAATAAAGAAGAACAAACTGAAAACGAGTTTTTATAATTTTTTTCCAATTAATGTTAGTAAGAGCTTCTGGACTGAAGATATTATTAGATTTTGATATATTTCAAAGATAAAAGACCTCACAAAAGGGATAATCAAGCATGTGATGGTTATCTTATTTCCTATTTCTTCATGTATTTCAAATTTATAACGTCAGCTTAGTCTGACAGTTGTTGATTTATAACATAATTGATTATAAATACGGCAGAAAACAATGCAAATTCTCTAAATAATTTTAAAATATGGTTTTTTAGCACTGGCTCCAAAAAGGTTAACTTTAGTTTCTTCTTATTAAAGCAGCTTCTAAAATTTGTAATAATCTTTTAAATAAAACACATTTTAAATTGATTTTTATATTATTTACTTATGGTTTTTCTTTATTAAATTGTTGCTAACATTTACATAAATTTTTTTTTTTTGTTTGTTTTCTTTTTTTGTTAATATTATTTTGTTTCTTGATTTTTTTCTCGAACTTATTTTATTTTCTTTTCTTTTGTTTTAAATAACATTTAACTAAAATTTGACTCCTTTAATATGTTTTAATATTTAATTTTTTGTTAAACTTATACGAATTTTTAATTATTTGTTGTTTTACTCTTATTTTTTGTATGTTTGTTTTTCTGTGTTAATCAATACCCATTAAACTAATAATAATTATATTGTTAATATAATATTTTGTTGTTAATTATTTTTAATGTTTCTTAAATTATGATGTTTATTTGTTTTCTTTCTTTTTAGTTTTGTTTAAAACTATTTCGTAATGTTTATTAATTCATTAATGATTTAAGGAAAATTATTGCTGCATAAAAGAGATTAATTAAATTATATAATTAAATTAATTAAAAAACAAAATTTAATTTAATGGTGTTTGATTTATAATTCTATTATAATAGACATAACAATTTATTTAAATTTAATTATCTTTTTTTATTAAACTATAATAAATGCCTTAACTGATTTTTCTAAACGCTGTAGCATTTAGGTTTTTTTAATAACTTTTTTGTTATTATAATTAATAAATTAATTCTTTATTTATAGTCAATAATTTAATTAATTCAGTTTTAAGTTTTAAAGAAATTTCTGGTGTAAATGGTATTTAAAATATTTTTTATTAATTTAAATCATTATAATGAATATGTCAATTAAATTGTTAGGATTTTTCTCATCATCATTTATTGAAAGACTTTTAGTTAATATGACTTAAGAGAAGTAACATAATTAATAATTTTCTGTCAGTAGAAGAGAAATTAGAGAATAATAAAAAACTCAAATGCATATGCATAGTAGATTTCTCATTAACGATTTTTAAAATTCTTTTAAATCTGTTTGAAGTTAACTAATAACTGATAGTGAATATTTATTAATGAAAAACTTATTAGACTTGGAATTTTTTTAAACGATACATGGGGTTTCTTTGGAAATTAGTTATTTATTTTAATGTTCTTATAAATTCTTTTGTTTTTTGTTTTATTTTTATTTAACTAAGATTTATTAATAATATATTCCTTGTTTTTTAATCTTCCATTATGTAACTTAAATTCTATGTATATTTTATATTTAATACTTAAATATTATTATATTATAATTTATTTATCAAACAATTGGTTCCTCTACTTTATTAATTATTTTTTCAGTTTTTTTCTTGTTTCATTTTTTTAAAATAAACAACTTTTTCTTTTTAATTTATAGTTTCTAATCATTGAACAATTCTTAAATATGGGACTACAACATTTCTTTTTTGTTTTATATTTATTTAATTAATTTTATAAGTAACTAATAATTATTTTACGATCTTCATTCAGCATTTTTTTTATTTTAAAAGTAATAATAATAATAATTATAATTAAAAAAAATAATAATTTTTAATAATTCTTTTTTATTTTTTTAGTTTTTTGATTTTTTTTCTTATTAAAACAAAACTAAATTAAATTATTCAAAAATTTCAATACAGTGTTCATGGAAAGCTAAGTTGAAAATTAAAGCTTTGTTTTTCTTTATAGTTTGTTTTAAACAGAACTTTTTATTTATTTAAATTTATTAAAAATTTGAAACTATTTAAAAGCAAAAAATTTTACTAGAATCAAAAGTCAAGTAAATTTTTGAAAAAGAATTGAAAAAAACTTGATATTAATATTTTAAGATTTAATATTTAAATAGCTAAAAGACAATTTTGAAATAATACTCTGAAATGAAGAGAAATACAACACAACTTAAAATGAATACGAAAGCGACCTTTTTTTTTAAGTATAAATTTAATTTTCTCGTTCTTTTGAAACAATTTAAGGCTCTAATTCAGGACAACAAAATCAATTTTCAAAAATTTCATTGTTGTGCTAAATTAGACCTGAGTTTATTAGAATTTTCTATAAAAAAGTTTTTGTTGAAAAAGTAATAAAATAATAAATAAAAACGATTCCTCGTTTTAAAGATAAAACAGACTGTTCAGGTTGTATTTTTTGTTAATTAAATTAAGTTCCTAGTTCTTTTTTTATATGTTTATTACATTTGAGATTTATTTATTTATTTTTTTTTTTGATTAATTTTTGTTTGTTTAGTAGAAAAATAGATGCTTGATAGGTGGGATGATTTTAGGAAATTTTTATTTACTTTTTTAATTATTATAAATTTTTATTTAATAATATATTTTTTCTTGTTCATACTACTCAATTTTGGCTCTTAACTTGCTAAAAAATATTTCTATGATTTCTTTTTTGTATGAAGTTGTATGAAAATATTATTATTAATATTATTATTTTTAATTTGTTTAAATTTCTACATTATTTTTTTTTTCGTTATTTGTTGATATTATTTGGTGCATTTGTTTTTGCTTTTTTGATATTAATTTATTTCAGTTGTTTTTATTATTATAAAGTGCTTTTATTTTTCATTTTTGCTTTAATCAGGTATATGAGTTGCATGTAGAATTGAAATGTTTATATATAATTTATTTTGAATTTTTGTTTTGAACCTAAAGTGTTATGTGAGTGAGTGTATGTGGTATAAACAATAAGAAAATTTTGTATTAAAGATCATTTAAATGTTTAAATATTCCAGAGAATATGCAGAATATACTTGATTTACATAAATAAAATAATTGGGTGAAATTTAAAGAATTTATTTTTGAACTTAATTTTTTTTTTTTAAGATTTAGTCCTTAATTTAATAAAGAACTTCTTTGTGACTTTTGAACTGTCACATTATTATTAAAAAATTTAATGTTAACATTCGGAAATAAAAACTATATACTTTTTGCAGTCTTAAGTATATTAAGTCAATTATACACGATCGTAGCTTTTACAAAATTGAAATAGGGATTGCAAGTTTTCGAATAAATTATATAAGTGAATTATGTATTTTTTGAGCATATACTAATCAAGGCTTATAAAATTTTTGTATAAACTTGAAAAGAATTTAAATAATTTTATTTTAAAGACATTTTTTTATAACGATCTTTATTACAATTTTTTCTATTGTCCAACTAAGAAACCGTATAAAGAGAAACCTTAGAGTAAAGACACATAAAAGTATGTTTATGAATAAGAAAAACGATTCGAGAATACGATTTTTCAGTAGATTTTATCTAACACAGAGTAACAAACAGTCTCTTGACTAATATATTTTTTTCTTTTATTTTATTTTTTTTAAATTAAAGTGGATTTTACACTATATGACATTTCAATTAAATTATCAAAATAAAAATCTATCTAATCAGTTAAATAATATTATACAAAACTTGAGCATATTTTAGTCAATAAATTCATATCAGAATACATATAGTGTAAATGCAGCTTTTTTTTTAAAGTCACATTAAAGAAATATTTAATGAAAATGAGTTACATGTCAGCAAAGCATAATAAAATTTCTCTGTTATATATCCTTATGATCATTTATTTCTTTTTTTTTTGAAGTTTACTTCTTCAAATATTGGTTTAATGTGACTCTAATTTTAAAACCAGAAAAATAAAAAATTAACTTATTTTTTTGCATGGCAAAATAACGTTTTATTTTTTTTAATTGCTTTTCAAATACTAAAATAATAAAAACAACACCCAAATTTGAATTAAATATTTGTTCATTTTTTTTTTTTTTGGTTTTATATTTTCAACTACTAACGACTTTTCTTTTACTTAAAAACTAAATTGTTTTATTTTTCATTTATTTCTGTTCCTTATTTTATTTTAATTGTTTCTCTTTTTTTTTTCTTTTCAAAAAGGACATTTTTTTATATATTTAAATACTGACTGATTTTACTGCATTCAATTCGCCAATTTCACTAATTACTAATTAATAGACTAATTAATAATTATAATAATAATAATATTGATTAATAACAAAAATTAACAACAAGCTCTTTATTTATATATAAAATTATTTACTTAGTTTTTTTATATATATTTTTTTTAAATTTTTCTTTATATAAATTCCTTACTAAATTGCACAGAAAATATTTATGTATCCCTTTTTAATTATAATGAAAAGTGTTTTTGAATTTATGTATTTGGTTTTATTTGTTAAACAGAGCTTTAAAGGAATTTATTTAGAAGAAGGGTCTTGAAAGAAAATTATAATGTTTATAATTAAAACTAGTCTGAAATCCAAAAAAAAAGATGTTTAAATTAATTCGTATTGCTTATAGAACAAATTATTTAATTAATTCTTTATTTTTTTATTTTCATTATTTTCAATATCAGTAAGTCCTTTAAAGTCCTTTCAATCATAAAAAAATATATATAAATTTAATGTAAATTCCTCTAAAACTCTGCTTTGTAAAGTAACTTTATACCGCCATATTTGTTTTATTGTATATATGTATGTATTTTTGGTTTTCATTTTATATGGTGTCATGCAAACTAACCATAGATAATATAAAAGGATGTCATATGCTGCATATGAAGGCTTGAATTTAAAATTTTCGATGATACGGATGATGATAGTCGAACTGTTAGCTAGAATAATGTTTCTTTGGACCATTTACGTGATGAACCCGGTAAACTAGGATCACTCGGTTGATCACTCTTACAACTGCGAGTATGGTCGTCATCGGCACCTCTGGTATGATCGGAGGCTTGTGAATTCTCGGTCGAACTATCTTCGGTTGGTAGACGTATCAGTGGCAATTCTAACATTACCGAAGGACAAGGACTATGTTGAGTTTCGAATGTTAGATAATCATCGGGTGTTTGTGGTGTAGAATCGGTAAAGGTGAGATTTGTGGCACTGCGGCTTATTGTTATGGGTGTAACAGTGTGCTGTTGTTGTTGTTTGACAGATGAGGGTTTATGTTGTAGTATCAGGCTTTTAAGAGAAGAAGGCATTTTTATTAAGGGTTCCTTTGTTTGTAAAAAAGAATCGGAAATAGAAGAGGCACAAGGATCATATTGGGTTGATGTTGAAATTGGCAGTTTTTGCTGAGAATGCTGATGCTGATAATGTTGATGTTGTTGTTGGTGGTGAAGTTGATTCTGATGCAGCTGTAAATTATGATAATGTTGAAGATGCTTTGGGAAAGGATTTTGTGCAACATCTTCAATACTTACGTGTTGAGAATCACCATAGGGACTTGAGCGACCAAAACTCACAACCGTATTTAAACTACTGTGTTGGGTAAGACTGGTAGAGCCTCGTGTAGTACTGCTAGCCATGCCTGCCACAGTTTCAGTGCTGCCACCCGCTGTTGTATCGCGTACATCGTTGCCAGCTTCAAGCCCCAAACCCACTTCAGTATTAAGAGTAGAGCAGGTATCCTCCTCTGTGGTATTTGTGGTAGTAGTAGTGGTGGTTGTAGGCATACTTTGAGGATCACTATACTGTTGTAGTAGCTGAGCACGTCTCGGATGTGTTGGTGGACTGTTTGTACAAATAATGGCACCGAAATGAGTTTCCAGCGGTGTCTGCTGTTTATTAATGTCCAATGACGTATTTGATGTCTGAGCTGTAGTCGAGGGAAATTCTTTTAGTGGCTGACCCAGTAAAGCTACACGATCACTGGAAGACACACTTATGGTGCGATGACGTTGTAATAATGATCTTCGTACACGCGCACTGGCAGTTATTGGTATACCACTGGTAGTTCCTGCTGACGTGGGCAAACAGGTAGTTATCGCAGTGGTGGCATTGGATACTTCCAAACTGAATCGTTTCTCTAGCGGATATCTTGATGTGTTTGTCGTCGTATTGGCTCTTTGTAGTGTTGTATTGGCCACTGTTACATCTTGTTGATTATTTGCTGGCACTAGACTTTCTGTTACTTGAGCATTTTGATCTTCAGGGAAACTGGCTTCTTCACTGTCACTGCTCATCTGTTGCATATCTTCATCGGTATCCGCTACACTATCTAAGAACACCGAATCCTCATCCATAGATCTTAGTTCAGAGTCTTGGTATTCCAAAGATGAAATCTTAAAGGAACTTAATGAGGCCAAGGGTGCCCGTTTGTCGGCATTGAACAGAGCCTTGGCCGAAATAGTACCTAAACTACCACTACCATTCAGCTTATCAATACTTAAAGGTGTACTATCGATACTTATGCTACTCGAATTGGCGGCATTTGCTGCCGCCTTGGCAGCGGCAGAATTTGAGTATGGAAAACTATTGTTATTTTCACAGGCCATAGCCGCTAGACTGGGTGGTGTGTCCTGTTCCGGATATGGTATGCGTGGAAGTTCCACTACGGCAATTTTGCGTTTAACATTCAAACGCAATTCCTCAGTTGGAGAATCCGAAAAACGGAAGCCATGATGCACCCCCACCGGAGGAGCAGATTGTGCAGGTTTCGAAGCATCATATATGCCTCTTTCAGTCAAAGGTTGATTATAGGGATAGACATCTACGGTGTCTGCACTTATCGAATGGATTTGTTGTTTTCGACCAGACTGAGCACTTTCTGGATCATAGAATGCTATGCTATGCTTGCGTATAAACTGATTAGATGAAGTTGGCGTAACGGCCGCTTTCGATATGGCCAGACCATTGTTACATGTCGAAGCTGCCGTGGTCGTTAGAGATGTAATGGGTTTTGAGGCTGGTTTACTGGCAGTTGTGACTGTGGCCAGACCTCGCAATGATGTCTCCATTGCTATAGTTGTAGTCGTTGTTTTAGTTGCCTGAGTTTGCTGTGATGTTGTTTGCGTTTGCACTAGCAATTGTTCATATATGCTGCGTTCGGAGGGGCAAGGTGAGGGTTTGGGCGTTGGCTGTATAACTTGTATATCGGGATAATAATAATCCCATATATCGGTACTCGATGCTCGTGAGGCTGTTGAACATTTTCGCTGTAATGAAGGCGGCAGGTTTGACAAACCCAACGTAAAGGCAGAACAACGTCTTTCCAAATAAGAGCTGTCAGTGCTACAACAGGTCATGGCACTGCTACGTCTTGAGTCTTGACCCTGTTTTTTGGTTGTTGTTGTTATTATTATAACGAAACAAGAAAAAATGATTTTCACAAATTAATCGATATACTTTATAGTTAAATTTTAAACATTAGTCTATGAAAACTACCATGATTTTTTTAAAACTATCCCAAAATTATCCTGGTTTGTGGTCAATGATTGAGATGGTGATGATGGGGTATTCAAAGACTTTTGTTTTGGCTTGCTTTTTGTTATTTGTGTGTGTATTTAAGACTGGTGGTAATACCATCTTAAGAATTGTTCTAGATATTATTTTTGTTATTTTTATTTTGGTCTTAGAAAAAATTTGTATCCTTTGAAAAAATGTACGGAAGAAAGAGAGAGAGATAGTGAGAAAAAGTAAGTTAGAAGAGTAATAAGAAAACGAGAGATAGATAGAGAGAGAGAGAGAGAGATTTAAAGTGAAAAAGAGTATAAGACATAGAAAATTAAAGCATAAAAAAACGAATTGAAATATTCTTTTAAATATAATAATGTAGACGGATTTTAAAGATCTGACAACCAAGTTGAAAAATATAAGAGTTAGTAAAAGAAAATCGTTTAAATATTTGGGGAACACAACTCCCAAGTAAGAACACAAAATATAAAAAAGACAAAAAAAATTAAGGAAAGGAAACTAAAATTAATGAATATGATTAATAACTATTGCCAAGTCTGGAAAAGGAATTTTCATAAGCATGTTTAAGATATCAAAAAAACCGATTGATGAAAATATTTTAAAAATTACCCAAAATAGTATTGTTAATAACTTTTTACCTATAAATGTTTAAAAAATATAGACCAAAATAATAAAATATAATGCTCAAGAAGTTATACTGAAATAGTTTTTCCCGTTTTTAATTTTCATACTTGTTTGAATTTTATTAGAATTTTTCAAATATCAATTTCCTTATATAAAAAGGGGCCGAATTTTCATTTTGATCTCGCTCACAAAAGTATAATATTAACACCAAAATTTTTAAAAGCGATATCTTAGAATAAAGTAAATCTTAATTTAAGTTGGGAACATAGATACTTTATATTTTCTATATACAAACGGGACCACCCTGATTTAAATATATTAACAAATATTTGAAAAGTTCATTTTAATATATTATATAAACATAACATATGTACATATATCATAAATTGAATCTAAATTAAACGAATTTTATGATAAAACGATTTTTATATTTGAAAAGATTATACAGAATATTTTTTTGGGATCTTAAAGAATATTTTTGTGCGTAATTTCGGACAATTTCAAAAGTAGTAAAGGTTTTTAGGTAATTTGAATTTTTATTAATTATTTTCGTAATCGGTTTATCTAGAATTAATATCATATTATGATTTTTCCAGACTTAGTTCTTTTCTAACCCCACCCTATTAACTTTTATATAAAAATAAACCTCTTACCATTAATGGCACTTCAAGAAACCCATGTTTACTCTTTACCGAGTCCGTACGTTTATAACGTTTCCCCACATCCTCCATATGAACTGTCGTTTCTCTTTGCTGATAATCACCATTTTCCAGTTCATCATCCGTCTCCACAAAATAGTCATCTGTACCGAAACTACTACCCATAGGGTAATTACTAAATATTCGTGATGTTTCTGAACCACTACGCCGTCGACTGCCAGCATAACTACCGCCGCCTATACTCAACGCTCCCGATGCGGCTGAAAACGAAAATCTTCTGGGTGGTTCAAGCAAACTACTATAGCCACCGCCTACCGAAGAGAATCGAAAGCCTCTATTAAGCATGGGTGGAGCACTAACATTGCCCAAGGAGAGCATTCTTTGACGTCTGTACAAAATAGTATCATATTCATCGGGATATATAGACATGCCGGTGGCTACCATGGCTTCTTGTATTTCACGTTCCTCTTCTTCTTGCATACAAACGGCAGCTACAGCCGCCATTTTGGGATCCTAAGAGACATTAGAGTTAAAATAATTTTTCAGTATGTATTAATTTTATAACATTTTTTTTTTAACTTACTTTTAAAACCTTTAGAGTCTCATTGGAGCTACTGCGACTTTTCCATACTATCAAGAATACCATAAGTCCGAAGAAACCGCCCAAAGTAGCGGCTATACGTACACCCGTCATAACATCATAAGTTTCAAAGAATTCACGACGTATACGATCTCTTTCTTGTCGATATAATTGATCTTGTATAGTTTTATTATATTGATGATCCGGAGGCAGGGGTGAGGCAGTATTCGGCATATTTTTATTAGGTCTGTTAAGAGAAATATATCAAATTGAAAAACATATAGAGCAGAAAGAATGGTATAGTCAGTATTCCTACCCAGTCGTTGTTGTATAGGCATACACATTGCTATGTGTTGTTGTAAATTGTGTACCATCATTTCGTAATGGATATGGTGTAGCAGTAGCTGTAGCTGAGGCACTCGCATAACCACCCAAAGGAGTATCAATAAAATGTGTTGCACCCGAGGGCACTGATCTTGCCGATTTACCTTCATTTATAATACTATTTGCATTTGTACGGCCTTCGGAAGATACTGACTGTTGTGATGTTGTATGTATGGCGGCGGATGTTGCTGACGACAACGATGATGTTTGTTGTACAAATGAGGAAGATGATGACGTTATCGCAGCACTATTTGAAGACGACGAGGCAACAGCACGTCGTGAAATTTTGGCCATTTCTATAGGAACATCTTCTGTAAAGAAATTAAAATTAAAAAGAAATTTTGAAATATTAGTTTATTTTTAAATACAATTTTTTATATGATAAGAGGGAAATCGCAAAGTTACACAAGTTATAAAAAAGTAAATTAATGCTATTTTTAACTGATCTCTTATTAATAATTTTTATGAGTTCTATATTCATTGTACTCATACGCCAATTGCTTATAAATTGAAAATTATTTTTTTTTCTTTATTAAATCCCACATAAATTTCTTATTTGTATCTAATAAAAGATTTACTTTTACTTATTTTTTTTTTTTTTTTTTTTTTTTTTTTTTTTTTACAGTTGAATGCCTTTGACTTAAACAATATTCTGGTCATTTCTATGAACTTTGACTAACAATGGAGAAAGGTAAAAGCCATTTAGTATATAAGTACTTATGCCTTTACTAAAATGAAACCGAAAAGAAAAGTTTCCCATTTTTTTTTTACAAAAACAATCTGCTACAAGTTGTAAAACATTTTATGGAATATAAAAATGCAAATAAAAAATAAAAACTATTGGGTGGAAATTTATTTCAAAGATTAGAGATAAAAATGGAAATTTAATGGTTATAAGTAGACCTTTTTGAGTGTATATGTAAGGGAAAGGATACAAATTGTTTGTTTTTTATATTAAATCATAAAGATGTTAAATAAAAATCAATTAATCTTAGTTATTTAATCGAAAGATTTATTTCCTCTAGAAATATCCTTTAAAAATGGTTTTTATGCGCATTAAATATGCAGTAAAAATTGAAAAATATGCTCTAAAAACAATAAAATATGCACTTAAAAACCAACAAGTTTTTATAATTTATATCAAAATTATCACATTGCCTGACCGCCGAAATATCGTAACCGACAACATTTTCCAAATTGTGCGTTTTGATGAAAATATTCAATTTAGAGCATCAGTTAAAGTTTCATAGACGTGTCTAGTGTCACTTCAGATTTATAGCGAAAGAAATTTTATGATAACTGAAACGTTTTCATACATATAACCAATCACAAAAATATTTCCATTTTAAAGTTTTGTTTACTGCACTTGCGACATTTTCGTGATTATTATTTAAAAAATGTTGGTTTTACAACATTAATTTCAGTCACAATCATCAATCTGGTTGCTACAAGACGTGATTCCCAATAATAAAAGTGCATCGATTAAAGTTAATTTTAAAATTTATTCTTATTATTTTTTATTTCAGTTTTTTTCTCATTTTTCTTTTATAAAATTAAATTTGAAAAATATTTTATGAGATAATAAATTATTCTTAAAATGTCAAAACATGCTCTCAAAGCGTTAAATATGCCCCAAAAATAACAAAATATGCAACAAAAATGCACGTAAAAATGGCTTCATTCAACGTCCAAGAAAAAACATGCAATTGCATATTTTGGTTTCCCTGGTTATTAGTTAAATGTAGTAAATAGCAACAGTTAAAATGCAGGCACTTTGCAGGCACTACTACATATTTTTTATAAAATATGCAATAGATTATGAAATTGGGACATTGCTTTTATCACGATCCAGCGTTAAATATAAAAGACTCATGCAGATTTGCATTTTCATACCCTACACAACCATAGGTGGCTGCAGTATTATGCGTTTGTGCTGATATTTGAAACGCATAGAAAAAAATATCGGGGCACCCACCGTTTAAGTTGGGCCGAGTCGCACGGTAGTTCCACTCAGAATTTCTTTTTAAGCTCATGTAATAATAGTGAATAAGGTATTAAAATGGTAAACTTAAATAATAATAATAATAATAATAATAACGGACTCAAATAAGCTTCCTGGCCGAAATGCAAGATCTGTTTTTTGGAGAATAAACAATGAGCATTCAAATTTTTTGAAACCAATAAACACTTTAAAAAATATTATGTAAAAAATAAAATCATATTTCGAGAATTTTGCTAATAAAATTCAGCAAGATCAGTTTATAAATATTTAAAAGTCGGTTTTTTAACCCTGTTTTTGAGTTTCTGATTCTTGATTTAACAAAAAATGGTCGAAAATTTTTTGGTAACTTTATTGCCTGAAAAGTTTTAAGTGTTTTGGGTTAAAAGCTAAAAAAAAATAATAATATATACAAACATGTATATTAAATATTGTGAAGTAGAATTATGAAAGGTGAAAGCATACTTTAAGGCGAAAATTTTAATTATCTGTAAGTTAGTGAAGTGTATAAAAGATCCGGCATAGCCGAATATAAACCCCAATCTAGTGTTAATATTATTTTTGTTAAGCCCATAATACCTATGCAAAAGTTTTTTTAGACTTAAAACTAACATTTCATATTGATAAAATACGGTCCTGTTGATAATGCTATTTTAAACAAAATAGTTAAAATTTGAACCACAAACATGGTTGTATAGTAAAACAATATGGTGGTAAATTTTTGCACTCTATTAGTTTCGAATCCTAGGAATTTCATTTCTGAATTCCTAAGACTCGAAACTGAAACTACCCTTATATTTTACTTTATAATCATGATTGTAGTTCAAATTTAAAAACTTTGAAAAAGGACTAAAAAAATATATAACTTTCTCTTATTGTTTTAAAATTGTTGTTCGCGTTTTTATTTTTTGATTCAATATACATATAAAGATTGTACATACTGTGCGCCCCTTAGGGGCATACAAATAACAAATATTTATTGCAGAATATAGTTTAAATTTTTGGAAAACGAGAGAAAAAAACACACAGCTAGGATCAAATTTGGAAGAATGCTTATTAAACCTTAAATTATAGTATTAGTACATCGCATAATAAAGATATATATATATAAAAAAAATGAAATTTAAAATGACAACCTCATTTATTTTATTTTGAACCACCTTAGTGTTTTTGCATAAATAGCATTATTTGATTTCACTTAACAGTTTTTGTCTTCTGTTACTGTCAGGCAGCCATATGCATTCTCACTCTCATTGTTTACTGTCATTTAAATATGTATGGTATATAAACAACGGTATTGTTTTATCCGCTACTTCTGTAATTGTTTTTGTTGTTTCCTTTTGTTCAAAGTCTCAGTACTCATGTTAAGCTTTCTTTATATTCGTAACATTGAAACGTTAAATACGAAGGCATGTTCCCATATCAAGCGGAAATAAGAAAAGGCCTTTCTTTTTTTTATTTTTTGAACGAGATCATAAAAAGAAATTTCTGATTGACTTTCTAAAAAAATATTTTAAATTCTATAGGGATATTTTGATTGACAAAAAAATATTTAGGTATTATTTACAAAATATTCTAAAATTAAAAAAAATGTTGATATTGTCATATTCTAAAGGCAATGAATTTTATATACAATTAGGGCCCCTCTACTGATGTTTGTATTGGGTTCTGAAAATGCTGTGAATGTCAAATAAAAGTAAAGAATAAGCAAATTGAAACTTTCTTAAGTTTTTTTTTTTTTTTTCATTTCTCGAAAATTAACAATTAAATGTAAATGGTTGTATACATACATACATGTATGTGTGTATAAAACATCTCAAAAAGTTACTAAGTTGCATTTAAATTAAACCTGCATAGCAATTAAAGTCTTATAGAAGAAAATGATTCTTTAATAAATTCATATACTTACAACCTCATTTATATGTTGTGCACTGTAATCCTATCATATTTATTTACAAAACAATATTTACACATCATACAAGTAATCAATCAAATTGTGCATAACAAATACAATATTCGTTTCCACTCTGTATCGTATTTGTACTCATAACATATGTATATGTTTTTGTTACTTTAGTAAAATTAAATCCTATTTTTTATATATATAAATACATTTAAATCGCATTGATTTAAAGGAAACATATTTATATGTTTCGATAATATTTATACTTGTATGGAAAATGGGAGGTGTATTGATTTTGTGTGTAACATGTTGAAATAATCATTTAACCCCGGTTTGATTCTGAGTCGATCTAGCTATGTCCGTTGATCTCCAAAGTTGGTCACCTTGGGTATGTATTTTTTTTTAATTAGCCAAAAAGTAATTTATGACTTGAATTTAAAAAATAATGGCATGTAGGCAGTTCTTATTAATCTTTACAAAAACATGCATATACACTTGTGAACATTGAATTTAGTCATTTTATGTCTTTGATATTGCTATAAACAAAAACAACTTAATTTTTTATTAAATTTTTAACTTTTAACAAAATAAATTTAATTTATTCACTTTTTATGACATTATGTACTAAAAATGTCTTTTTGTCTAATTTGGGTGGACACACAATTAAGTTATTTCAAATCTATTATTAAATTAAAATATTTTAAATTTAATATATTTTTAACAACTAATATTTAGTAGGAAATCCCTTCTGGCGAATTATTTCGGCACATCTATTTGGCATTGTTTATACTAAATCGTTGCACTGTTGTGGAGTAATATTATTCCATTCTTCTTGAATAATATCCCAAAGTGAACGTTGGTTTATTTGATTTCTGTCCGAAACGGCTCGTTTTATGATCCCCCATAAATTTTCTATGGGATTTAAATCGGTACTCAAGAACATTTATTTGATTTTCATCCAACCAAGACTTAACGACCCAAGATTTATGTTTCGGGTCGTTATCTTGCTGAAACTTCCATCCTGGTGGTAAATTTTCGGCATAATCGTCATTAAGGTTATTTTCTAATATATTCTTATACATTTCACCGGTCATTTTACACTCTATTTTAATTATTGGACCCAAACCAGACGAGGAAAAACATCCCCAAACCATCACTGATGGCCCACCGTGCTTAACCGTTTTTTCATATAGTTGGGGTTCAATTCAGCTTCATACATATGGCCTACCATCATTTCCAAACAAATTAAATTTGGATTCGTCGCTCCAGACTATCATTTTCTAAAAAATTCTATCTTTATTGATATGATTTTTAGCAAATTGCAGACATTTCCTAATATTCTTCTTTGACACGTTTGGCTTTCGACGTGCTATGCGACTATGAAGGTTATTTTCGGCCAATCGTCTTCTTACAGTTCTTGCCGTTATTTGAACACCATATTTTGATTCAATCCGAGATCTAATTTGAATGGATGTCAAAAATGGTTCAGCTTTACTGATTCTGACCATTATCCGGTCTTCAGCATCGGTCGTTAAAAGTTTTATATATTTTATAATGCGTAATTGCGTTAACAATTTTGATTCGGGGTAATCAGCGGGAGTAGTGCTTTTATTTTTAGCCATTATTTGGAAAAATCAAACGACGTTATGGCGGAGGGTACTAAAATATTTAAATGGATAGTTTAGGTTCATTTAGGTTCATACAACAATTTACCTTTATATTTTATACATTTACCTTTTAAAATTAAAATGACTTAATAAAATGTTCAGCTAAATATTGTTGACGTTTCAAAAAATGATTGACTTCTAATAAATCAAAGCATTAAAATGCCAAAAATTCTTATATTTACAAATAATCCTAACGGAACATTCCAATGTAAATGTAAAAAATAAACAATTTTATTTACACTCAAGAAATAACTTGCATTAATAACTTAATTGCATGTCCACCTACACTGTATGTGTAGGTTAGGTTTTTTGACAATTGAGTTATGGTTTTTTTGAGCAAGTTGAAGTTCTAGTTGTTTTTTATGATTGAAACATAAACTGAGATTTTTGTTGGGATTATTCTCCAAAAAAGGTCGTAATATTCTTTTACTTCTAAAGTATATAACATGAAATCAAAGGTTTCAGTGCAAATGATTCTCCCAAGCCCTATCCAAACTTTGCCAATTTTTAAAAAAGTCCAAATCAATAAAAATAAAAAAATAGTAAAAGGTAACTTTGATTAAAGTGAGGTATAAAGTGAACTTTAAAACTTTTCGTTATTACAACTTCCTTGTAAA
>MINK01172879.1:6779-22737 GCA_001735545.1 Phormia regina
ACCACGCGTTACTGTCAAATTGTTTTTGTATTCCCATGTAAATTTTTTCGTGAGTATTTTAGAATTTCTCTCCATTTTCTGTTCATAGCATTTTGACATTGTGCGCGATAGTTTTACACTAACAAAATACAAGGAATTGTTGTTTTTGTAGATGTGCGAGTACTTTGTTATTATGCTATGGTGTAAACCTAGATTAAGAAGGTAACAACAACTACAACAACTACAATACCAACAAAAATCCCATGTATTTTGTTTTTGTATTGTAATTTAATATGTCAACGTTTTGACATTCCACCATGTTTGTTTCAAAAAACAAAAACGGGTGGAGAAAGACGCATTAACAGAAAAGTAAGCAAACAAATGTAAACATAAACAAAAATTTGACGCTTCAAATTACAAAACTCAGGCCGCCATATTGATTTCAAAATTAAAAAAAATTCTCAGCTGGTTTAATGTCGATACCTTCTTAATCTACCTTGCTGTAAAACTACTGCACACAATGTCAAAATGATATGATGAGAAAATGAATGAATAAAGTAGAGGAAGAGTAAAATATTCAGGAAAAAATTTTACATTGGAAAAAAAATTTGACAGTACCGCGTGGTTAGTCAATGAAAAATTGTAAAACAGTTGCGAGTATACTTTCTAACGTACCGTCTATACTAGCCTTTTTTTGTTCGCACATAAACAAAACATCGGCAGAGAAAATTACGTTTGATGGCAGACATGGTTGCTCGAACAATTGTGCGAACAAGAACAAAACATGAACATGTTGGGTCCACACTATGAGTCTGTAGAGCTCTTTTACGTAGGGTCTACACGAGATATTTTTCTATCATCACAAGTATCAAACGTTTGTCTTGATACAAACTTCTCTAATATAGACTCGTCGTTACGTAATAAAAATTAACATCAATTTGAACGGTCCATATTTATCATTAATACGATGTTAGTGTTAATGTTAAATGTTTTATGTTAGGTGAATATCACTAGTTAATCGACAGGAAATAAAATTTCGATACAGGGAGGAAATTTATATTACTTTTAGTACACGGATATTTGTCGGAAAACGAATTTGCAAAATTTAACAAATAATTTAAAAACCAAAAATAAAAATTTATAATTGAAATATATATTTTCCTAAATTTTATATTTGTAAAATTTGTATTAATTAAATTTAAAAATATATGTGTGAAAAATTTCTATTTCAATCAAAAATTTTTAAAAATTTGACTAACGAAGAATGAGCCAAAAGGAAACATACAATAAAATAATATATGATTTCATAATGTTTAAACTCATTATATTAAAGTTATATAGTTAAAAACTAATATGGGTAAAATTTTTTTCAGAATTCCACGGAGTTCAATACCATTCCGGAAGAAAAGTAAAGGTCTAATTTTTTAATAACATGTTTTGAGATAAATATTTTGCGTTGCAATCTATTGTCTGTCAGAGAATTTCTGCGATATGGCAACACATCATTGAAAATGTCAATAACCCTCATTGACATTTCTTTGCGCGCCATTTGCTTTGACAACTAAAATTTACAGAAATTCCGTAAAATAATTATATTAAACAAAAAAATATATCTATAATTTATTACAAATGGTTTTAAAAACTTTTCGCTAAAATAACAACAGATTAATTCCTTTACAGTATTTGAAATAAAAATGTGCTCTAATAAAATGTGATACTAAAAAGTCTTGTTGGCATAAATGTATCTAATGTGGTCTAGTTAAAAGCAACAATAAAAAAAACTTTCAGGGAACAATTTGAAATGTAAGTGTGATTTATTTGATATGAAGTAAAATTAATGTTTTTAAAAAATAATACAGATTATATACGTGCAAAATATTTATTTTTATTTTTTAATTTTTACTCTGCTTTTTTAATTGTTTTCATACAATGTACTATGTGATTTTTTGTGTTCTTATTTTTCTTTTGTAAATGTATGGCTGCCTTAAAAAAAAAAATAAAATAAAAAAAATATATATATTTTTTTTGTGTTAAGCTTTATTAGTTAATGTGAAAAGTACAGTATGACTGAATTGAATTCCTATTCAATTGAAAACAATTTAAACACAGCCGAAAACAAAGCTGGAAACACTGCCGACTCGAATAATAAGACTGTCGAAGACTGTGACCCGTTACCCGTTGTGGTGCACTATCCACGTTTGGATTCTAAAATTATTTTGCAGAATATGGAAGAAGTTTTAGATACGGTGAAGAAACAGCATAAAGAAAAGCATAGGCGCAAAAAGGAATTGAAAAAATTAGCAATGATTGAAGCGGCCAATGGTGTAGAAATAGTTTGTTCCAAAGAAGTCGAATCGAGAGAAAAAAAGAAAGATCATGCTGAAAAGAAACATAAACATAGGGATAAAGAAAAGCGTCATTCCAAAAAGAAACCTCTCCAGGAGAAATCTACAGTTGAGAATGGTAAAGTCTTGCAGGAGAGTCCGACGAAAACTGGCACAATTTTGCAGCATTTTCCGCGAACTCCTAAAAAAGGAGAAGAAAGTGCTGCTGCAAAAGAAGACGATGAAGTCGAAGTGATTGTAGAGGATGAAAATGAGTGTGAAAATACTGAAAAGGTTTCGACGCCAACAAAAAATCCTAAGGTTACTAATGCATTTGAGGTCATGATGAATGCTCGGAACAAATCCATTGGATCTAATACACCGGGCAAAGAATCTCCATCTCCGGTGGCCGATAAGGAGTTGGCCGCAATAAATGCCAAACGTAAGTTAAAGCTGCAGGAATGGGCTGAGCAAAAGGGAGGTGCGAAACGTAAACTTGAAGAAGAAGCGCGTGCTGCTTATGTCGAAGAACAGTTGGAGCAAAGAGCTAAAAGGTAAATGTTTCATATTTTAATTTATATTGCGCAAAATAATGGTTTATTTACAAATTATTTACATTGTAAAAAACGGAATTACCTTATATGCTACCATTACATACAAATCTATGTACATATACGTCCCCAACATTTTTTTCTTTTGTCATGTAGGTTTAAACAAATGCTTGTCTCTGGTGCTAGTCCGAAGACATCTTCCTCTGTTGCTAAAATCGACAATAAAACGAAGATAACTAAAATAAAACACAAAGAAAATACTCAAAAGGATAAACCAAAAAAACGTAGAGGTCCCAGGGTAAGACGCTTAAGTTCTGTCGACTCTGTAGATTCTATAGAATCTTTGACGCCAACAAAAGTTGATGCTGAAACTTCAGAATTTTTAGCAAAATTAAATTCGCCCACCAAAAAACGAGATAGTCTTTTAGGATATTTTCCAAAAAAAGAGTCACCCAAAGAATTAGCTGCTAAACAAGTCTCGGAAAAGACAAAAAACCAAGAAGGCGGTGATATAATAGATACACCCAAAAGAATTACTAAAAGGATTTCTAGTAATCAAAGTACTCCCGCTGTAAGTAGTAAACAATTGCAGGAAGACGTAGTCGGTGAAAGTGGTACACCCAGTAGTAGACCACGAAGAACTTGTGCTGGCAAAGCACGTTACGATTATGATTTAGAAGATAGTCCTTCAAAAGCAGCTAAATTGGCAAAAAATACTCCAGTACGTAAACCAGCAACACGTAAAGTTAATACACCAAGTTTGAAGGTTCCACAAGACGAAGAATCCGTCGACATTATAATTCTAGATGATAGTACAAATATGAGTGGTTGTGGTTCGACAACACCTCAGGGAACACCCAAAAAATTAGCTCCTCTCTTTGTACGTTCACTGCCAAAACCCAGCCCAGATCCAGAGATTCTTAAAGCCCGTAAAGCTTTCCTGCAATCTGGTGTACCTGAGAAATTACGACTTGAACAAGAAAAACAAAAACAATATGAACAACAATTTGAAGAAACTACAGAAATTTTTCCAAAAATCTCTCATGTTAAACAATTAAGTGAAGATGACTTAAAATTGGAAAAACAAATAATAAAGCGAACATTTAAATTAAATGAAGAAGAAAATATAACAAAAAGTCCTTCACCTACCAGAAAATGTAAAGTAAAGTCTAATAAGCGGCAGTCAATTGTGGGTTCATTGGCCGATTGTGTTGTACAAGATTATAAGGTAATTAATATAATTTATTTGGGTCTTTATGTTTTTTTAAATAATTTTACATATTTTAGTTAAAAAAGAACAAAAGCCAAATGTTTAGTTTGGATCAAATTTCCTTACCTTCCCTGGCAAATAAAAGAGCTATTATCAAAAATTGGAAAACAGAATTTGAACGTTTTCCCACTTACAAGTGTTACAATCAAATGCGTGAAAAGTATCGTTATTTTTCAGCTATAGATTCTGCCCAAGACACAGAACAAGTAAGCGAATCGTTTGTGGTTACACGTCAAACACGCCGTTCCTTAGAAACCCAAAAGAAAAAAGACCCTGATAATCCAGATGAAGAATATAAACCTCCACCCACTGCTCCCAATGGTGAATTACTGTTTAGTGAAAAATATAAGCCTTTGTTATTCGAACAAGTTTTGGTTAATTTGAATCCAGTAACACAGCTAAAAGAATTTCTTTCAAATTGGTCAAATTGTGGCACTGGAAGCGCGAAAAATTCACAAACTTTAGATGATTCAATGGATTTAAATGACTCCACTAGTAGCAACCAAGGACCGTCTTGTAATACAGTTGTACTTTTGGGTCCGGTATCGAGTGGGAAGACAAATGCTGTTTTTGCATTGGCCAACGAAATGAACTTTAATGTTTTGGAAATAAATGCAGGAATGAAGCGGACAGGTAAGCGCTTGATTCAAGAACTGCAAGAGGCAACACAATCCCATCAAATACGTAAGGATGCTGCTGGTTCAGGTTCTTCACAAAAAAGTCTATTGAAAATGTCTTTAAATGGCCTGAAATCCAAACTTAAAAGGCAAAATTCCAATTCTAATCAACTAGATATGCAAAATAGTGATTCAAACTCTTCTGATTTACAGCAAACGGCTAGAAAGTGTTTAATATTAATTGAGGATGCCGATATAGTGTTCGAACAAACAGATGCTGGTTTTACTGATGCAATCTATACACTAGCATCTAGCTCCAAAAGACCTGTAATAGTTGTAGCCTCGAATCCCAACTGTGCTCATTTACAACGATTAATGTCGCAAAACACCATACACTTTTCTTCTCCAAATGTATTAAATATATCAAAATTCTTAGCTGTATTATCTCTTATAGAAAATTGTCCTGTCCAATTGGACGATCTCATTTCGCTGTATTTGTTCAATCGTCGAGATTTAAGAAAAACCTTATTGGAATTACAATTCTTTATACAAAGTGGAGGCGATAGACAACGTCAATTAATAGATAGAAAAGGTTCTAAAACTACCGATAAAGAAAATACAAATTTCTTTGCTTCGCCACGTAAGCGACAATATTCGGTAGAACAACAAGAATTTGAAACGTCTGACAATAATGTACCTTCGGACAAAAGCGATACTAACGGTAAAATAAGTGACCAAGTTTATATGCATCGTTCTTTATTCGAATATTATACAGTAGGTCAAAATTCCAAATGGCGCATACCATTTCCTATAGATTTTCATCTTTTAAATGTTAATTTAAATGAAATATTTCAAGTTTCCCGAAAACTCAAGGCAGACGTAAATCAAAATAATTGTGAAAGCACAACAAAAACAACTGCAATCACAACTTCAAAACGTAAATCGAAGTCACCAAAAAAACAATGGTTGACTACAGCTACAGCAAAAGCTAAAACTCCTTTAGACAATTTGTGCGCATTTTATGAAAATCTTTCTGTGGCAGCTCTTATGGACGAACAAGATAATCTATTTCATTATCAAAATCAAAACCAACAAAAACCCTCTATAGTTGATCGTCTACAGCCGAATAATTCTGAAACTATAGCACACTGCTTGTTGGAAAAAGCCATTGAAGTGAATTTGGAGGCCGATTTATGTCCCTACAATCTGTTTGATACTCCCAAAAATAGGTAAGTTATGCGAAGATATGCCTTTCTTAATTTTATAAATATGATTTGTTACTTTATTTCAGTATATCCTTATGCGAAGAATTGGGTAGCATTCAATTGCGTTCTCATCGTGCCCGTAACTTGGACTATGAACCTTCTCTTCGCGCTATATGTCGTAGTGAGAAAATAAGGTCTACCTTGGAGCGGCGTTCAACACGTTTCTATCATTATCTTAGAAATTATTCAATCAATGTGTGCAATTTCTCTACTACACATTTTGATCAGGCCTGTGAAGCTTTTCAAGCATTCGATACAGAAGAAATCCCAACCACAACAACGAGTTCAACATTAGCTTAACCAAACCTATAAATATTAAAATTTCATTAAGCTAAATATTCTAAACACATACATATATACACCTTTAAAAACAGAAAAGTAAGTTTATTTAATGTATATTTATTATTATTTTTTATTTAAATGAAAGCCAATATGTTTTTCCTTTTTTAAATTTAATTTAATCTATTATTCGTGTATATACAATATCAATACATAATACATAGGAACAATGTTAGCTTAAAAAATATGTTTAGTTTATATTCTATTATATTTCTTTTTTCTTAATAAAATTAATGAAATCCCTTTTATATGTCGTTAATATACATTTTAACATTAATAAAAAAATATATCATCAATACCACGAGAGAATACCTAAAAATATTTTCTATCCATTTAAATATTTTTTTTTTTTTTTTGAATTTCAAAAATTTATTCACGTTTTTTGTTTTACGAAAAGTTAAACAAATCACAAAAGTGCGTAACTTTAACTTCAATATCTCCAAAAGTTTTTAACGGGTTTTAATGATTTAAATTACATATATAAGTTGAATATGTCTACAAATTTACAAACTATCATCCAAAAATGTATTCATAATGCAAATGCAATTTTAGAATACATTTTTGAAAAATGTTTACCCTTTAAATTTTTCTACCTCTAATTAAATGGCTCCATAGAGTATGCGTATGCTAATTGTTAGCAAAATCGGAAGACACTCAATAAAAATATTGTTATTTTGTATAAATCTCCCATGGAATGTATGATGTATAAAGAGTTTTTCTTTAGTTTAGCTAATATATATATTTTAGTCCAAATCAAAAACAAAAGAACAATTTTAAACGTTTCTTTTCCTTACGACAACATTGCTCCGTTGTTGTTTTGTGTGATAATTTATTGGTTTCAGCTGTGGACATTGTAGATATAACACATTGTTGGGAACACTGAAATGAAAGAAAATAAAATTAAGAGTTATTTAATTGAACATTGCCCTTTTAGCATTTCTTTTAACTTAGTTTTTTTGGTTTGGGTATTTTTGGATATTTTTGGTTTCGCTATACATACCTGATTATCCACAACACCTATCTTATACGATTTCATATCTTGTATGGCATCTATAGAATGACCGACATCGTTAAATGCTCTTGTAGCATCTTTACCAGCATATTCCAAAATTAAATCATCACCACCAGGATGCTAAAAAAAATTCATTCGTCTTATTACTAACACTAAGTCGACAAGGATTTAATTAAAACATTTTCAATCTTTACATCTTTTAAAAATTTTGTCACATCATAAACAACACCTTTAACTATAATCCAAACAGGTTTACCATTTTTCCCATTATTTTCAGAAATTTCACATAATGAATATATTTGAGACATTTTTTTCCGCTGTTTTATTGCTTTATTCCGTTCCCAACAACTAGTTAACTTTTAAATACCAAAGTTGGAAATAATAAGAACATGTTTTTCTTAAAAAGGTTTTATACATAAATATTTTCATTTGGTGCTATTTAATTAAACAATCGTTAGTAATATTTAGATAATATTTTTACTCGTCTTTTGATTCATTGAATTTTAAGTGTGATTCGTTTTTTTATCTATAAAACATTTAAATTGTTTGCATATTGTTTTGTTGATTCATTTTAATGTTTGCAATCAAAGCAAAAAAAAGTTATTGACTTTTAATTTGTTAGACTTTATGTAAAAAAAAAAAAAAAATACAAAAGTTTAACAAAGAATCGTTTATAAAAAATATTAAAAATTGTGGGAGTTGAGAGATTGAAATGATTTTATTCGTGGAAAAAATTTAGTAACAAGTTTATTTATCAGAATTGCTGCAAGAAAAATGTCCTTGTGTGACCGCCAACTAAGTGGCTTTAGAAAATGTGATAATCAACCGCTTTTATTTGTTAATTTATATTAACCCGTTCATAGCCATTGTACCAGATCGAGTACAGCAGGATAATCGACTCTTTAAAAATATATATGTATATTGCTCAAAACATTATTGTGTCGGGTGAATTAACACATTCCAATCAGCTTAAAAGAATATGACAGAAGGAAAGAATGAAATATGAAACATTTACATTAAATATTTTCATATCTTTCACTTACCTGAAATATTTCTTTTATGAATAAAATATTTCACCGTTTGTATTCCATTCATAATAGTTCAGTAAATGAAGGATGAAAGAAAAGAAAGAATCTTTCATTCGGTCTTATTGACCGATAACGAACGTTTCGATGTATTTATGAAAAAAATGTAATGAGATTTTGGAAATTTGTCCTTTTTTATTTTAACATATTATTATTATTATTATTATTATTATTATTATTATTATTATTATTATTATTATTATTATTATTATTTTGTGTACTTTTTTATTTTTGGTGAATTTTCAGATTTTTAGTTAGTTGTATTCTTAATGAATTTTTGGTGAAATTTCGAATTCTTAATGAAAGTTTTTGTTGTTGGTTAAAGTTCTTATTTTAGATTATATTTTCGATTCTTAGTAGAAATCCGACCCATTTATATTTTCAGAATGGAACACAAAACGGAAAAGGGCGGAATGATAATTTGGCCAGAAAAGATAACGTTATTATTATTTTTAAAGAAAATTTGTTATATAAATTATTGTTAAATTAAAATTTTACTATTATTTTTTGTTCTATTCTATATACTTTTTTATATGTGAGAAAATTTTCTTTTTAATTTTTTTTTTTTCACCCAAAATTCAAAATTTCACAAAAAATCAAATTTTTACAGAAAATTGTAAAATGTTACCAAAAATTATTTTATTTACCATATTTAGTCTCTACTCTTTAAATATATAAGATTCTCTTCTTATTTTATTTATTATCACTTTTAATTAGCATTTGTTTTAAAAACTTGTTATTAATGCAAATTGTTTTTGTTAGCAATAGAAAACTTTTTAATAATTTCCGTTAAGTTCTTTATTAATTCATCGATCTTTTTTATATTTTCCCTTTAAACATTTAAATTCGTATTTAGCGGCTAAAATTAAATGCTGTAGTACTACACAAGCGTATTATTTACCTTCTTTATCAGTTTAATGTTTTCTTTTTTATAAAAACGTTTAATGTGATAAAAATTTACGTGACAGTTTAAACATTTTGTAGATAAAGTGTTTAAGAGAAGAATGCAGACATATACATTTCAATTGGATCTAGTAATAATTGTTATTAGATAATATAGGACAAGTTGTTCTACATATTATAAATGTAAGGGAAACATAATGGAAATTAATTATACAAAAATTATAAATACTTATATAAATCGAAATATTAAGATATATTCGGTCAAGCATAGGTACCCTACACCATCATGTATGGTCGTTAACATTCGTGGAGTGTTCTTATATTTTGAACTGTGGATCGATAGTTATACCAAATGCAAAATCAAATATAAAAATGCGAAACACTACCTTAATACTAACATTTATACGAACTTGTGCGTTTTAAAGTGATTCCCAAAAGTGGGTTTTTTATGAGAGCTTTTACAAATTATGAACTGAACCTCATAAAATTAAATAAAAACCATTTGTGACGAATATTAACTTGATACTGATATTATTGTCCGATTTATGCACGTTGAAGTGATTTTCAAAAGAGTAATTTATAGGTAGCTATAAAATTTTGTGATTGAATTACAATAAAATGTCGATGTATTTAAACTACATTTGAATTGGGGCTAGGTAAAGTAATGGACCGATCCTAATTAATTTCAATAGCTTCGTCCTTGGGCCAAAATAATTGTTTGCACCAAATTTCATCAAGATATCTTTAAATTTGGAAATTGTTATGTTATTCGGAGTTCGAACGGTATAATTTAAGGTGGGGTTCCGATAATTTTTCTTGTGTGTTAAAAAACTAGAATTACTTGTACCAACAATATTTTTTTAAATAATTTTTGATCTAATAATGATGTCAAGAATTAGATGGTTAAGAAAATAAAAGATCAATAACGTTTTTATGAGATACAATTAAGCATGGTTGATATATTTCAGTTTGCTTTATTTTATACATTGAAATATTTATAAAACCATTTGTTTTTTTTTTTAATTATAACAAATCTGTGTGTTTGAGGTGCATATTTTCGAGTTTTTACAGCTTTTCTTCGTTTTTTTTTAATGCATATATAATGTGCATAAAACTCATTGTCTTTGAGCATACTGTGTGGTTTCCCTGGAAATAACCTTAAGTTTAATTAAAAAAAAGTTAGTGTTAAAATAAAAACGTTTGGTGTAGTTATCCAGAACTTTTTATGTTTTTTTTATTTTTTAATATAAATATCTTTAAATATCAGTACTGCAATTCCGTAACTTTTTAAGGATAAAAATATCGATAGTATTCGTTAGTTAACGAATTTTGTCGTTAAGTGTTATTCCTTAGTAAAATTTTACCGATTCTTGTCGTTAAACATATCGGTACCTAACGAAAAGATTCGTTAAGCTAACTACAAAAGCAAAGCTTTCTCAAACTTTAACGATAATAATAATGACAAAGTTTTTTCAAAAATATATTATAAAAAGCTGATTTTGGATATTAAATGCCAATTTTTTAATGTTGATAACACTGTTTTATAAATAATACAATATATATGTTGAAAATTATATTAAAAATAAATGTTCGTTAATAAAAATCACGAAAAATGAATGTTCGAGGAATTGTGCATTTCCGAACGTTTTTCGAATATTTTTTATAAATAAATTTTTGTAAAGACGTAAAAGGAAAAAAACAAAAACAATGCAATGCTATTACTTTTTTTTGGAAAGGGAATATCTGTTTTTTCTTATGCAAAAAACATTAATGCAAAAAAATTAAAGTAAAAGAACAACAACAAGTCATTAATAAGTGGTATTTCAAAGTGAACAGATTAAAATGTCGAAATAAAGTGCGCAAATAAAAATTAAATTATAATTATTAAAAAAAACATAAGTACATATAACAAAGGTAAGTACAATGAATAGAAAAATCGAAATTATATTTGTCAGTCAAACCATATAATTAGTGCGTGTAAAGATATGTTTGGCAAAGAGAAGTTTAGTGAAAATTTGCATTTAATTTGTACAATTAAATAATTTAATTAATCAATTTAATTTCTTTCAGAATCATTTAAAACCAAATTTGCCCTACAGAATGAAGACGTTGATAATACAAAAACATTTTCAATATGCCCATGATCGACTTTCAAAAATAACAAAATATGAACACAAACGAAATAAAGCAGATAATGATGAGGTTTTATCATCAGATTAATTATTTTGTAATTTTGAAAAAATTAAATACATAGTTGTAAGTTTCACATAAACTTTTTGATGAATATTTATTAATTTAAACAAAAATTTTAATTATGATATGTTTTTTATGTTGTTTTTTTTTTTATTTAAATTAAAAGTAATAATAATAATAATAATTTAAATATTTTAATAAATAATTATTTCAAATTAAAATAGCATAGTCTTTTATTTCGAAACAAAATGAAAATGAAACAAAACTTCATTCTTGAAGTATTACAAATATATAAATAACGAATATTTAGCACTATCGAAGCTACATTTTTCGCAACATTTTTATAGAAAATTTCTCGATATCGCATTCATTATCGAGAAATTGTTTTTTTTTTCGAAATTTTTTCGATATCGAGAAAGAATATTAATAGATGTTGCTCACGATTCATAATTAATGTCGCTAAATGTTCACTATTAATTCGAGATCGAAAGATTTGCTGTCACAAAGTGAGCGACGGGTGAGCTCAAGCAGCTCATTTTCGGATCGCCAACGATAGTTGTTCAGGAATGTTTTGTCAAAGAAATGTTCGCGGATTGTTCGAAAACAATACCACTATCGAAGTTTATGGCCAGCTGGGAAGTTGTACGTACAAAACAGGAGATCTGAAATTTTAAAGGTGTTTTCAGTTTAAAAACAAATTAATAATTAGTTCTAAAATAATTAAATGTTTTATAGGAACATATGTCAAACATTTGTATTATATATTAATTTCTGTTATGTAGTTTTTATTCGATTGACCAAAATAGGCCCATAATTTTTCATCGGTAGCATACTTTTAAAGCAGTTTCGGAGAAACTCGAAAATCATTTTGTGCCACAAATGCAAGTGTATATGATATTATTTATATTGATGGACTTTAATTTTTGATTTGTTTTCAATTCTATTAAAATTTTGGTGAAAAATCATAATTTAGCAAAACAAAAAAAAAATGTTTTTTGGAAAAAATAGGGTTTTAGTGAAAAATTAAATTTTTAGTGAAAAATAAGATTTTAGTGAAAAATGTCATTAGTGAATCTAATTTTTAGTGAAAAATTAGTTTTTTGTGAAAAATTTGATTTTTATAGTAACAAATTTTTAACTTACCGAAAAGTGTAAATTTTTAGTTAACAATTTAATTAACTAAAGCTTATTGATGATGAATTGTGTTTTTGGTGAAACATTTTGCAATACAAACATTTAAAAAAATTATTTTTTAATAAATGTACAAATCTTTCATAAACATTTTTAATGTTATAATGTCATTTTAAATTTTAATATATATTAAAAAAAAATGTTTAAATGTGTTACTTTAAATAACATATAACACAATAACTCAAATTATATTCTTTATGGAATGGGGTAATTGTGAAACTTGTTTATAAATTCTGTTAAAATTTATTTTATTTTAAAATTACTCAATAATACCCAATAAACCAAACGATATCGAAACGATATTATCTAGGTGATAAAAATTATCACTAGTTTTGTTCTAAATGATTTTAGTATTAAAAAAATATTTTTTTTTGCAATTAAATACTTATGCTAAATATAATTGTAAGAAAATATAATATGCTGAAATAAGCAAAAATCCTAAGTATATATAAAAAAAAAAAAACATAAAAGAATCATTACACATTATTCATACATATTTTATGCAAATATAATCGATTATAATATTTTTAAAAACATGGTTTTTCCTAAAGGAAATATTTTAGCAATTACGTACCTCAAAAATTTGGCCACACCATTCAAATATATTAATTAATTGTCTATCTATTTTCATTTTGTTTATGTAGTTGAACATTTTTTAATTTTAATATTTTTATTTTGAAGTTTTTCCAAATGTTTAGAAGTAAAATTTTGGAAATTTAGTTATCACAATAATATCGTTTTCAGCAATACTATATGATATTATAATCGGCACGTAAGATAATATCATTTTCGCTATCATATCGTTCTAAGGTTTGTTGGGTAATATTATCATTTATTATCAAAAATTAACATTTTCAATAATAATAAACATAAATTTTAATTGTAATCCGAGTTTTCACAGAAAATTTGATTTTTCACTGAACATTTGATTTTCCACTAAAAAATAATTTTACCTAAATATCATTACACACACATATAACTTAAAAATTGATTCCTTATGAATCTTCTTCATAGTATCCTGCTTGAGCTATGATTAATAAAATGGACAAATGAAATTTGCTAAAGAGCTATTCCGGTGGAACATTTGAATGAAGGCTAGGTGTAATAATAGAATGATATTATCAATTTCAATAGGTTTCGACGTTATATCAAAATATTCATATTTACCAAATTCGATCAAATTTATCTCTAAAAGTACGTCTTGATTATTTAAGGCGGACGAATATGCGAAAATCGAGTTGGAGTTTTGATTTTTTTTTAATTATTTTTTAATTCATTTAAAAATAACACTCATGTTTTCTCACAAATTTCATACTTTTAAAAAATATTATTAAAAAATTGTGTCACTTACTCTTTAGCTGAGTGGTATAAATATATGTCAATAATAAAATATATTATGATCTTCCAATGATCTCTTTATAACTGGTAATTAATTATTATTAATATTAATACTCTTGGGAAATTAAAAGTTGCGATGGATTTTTGCACAATATTTAACTAAAACACAATCACGAGATCACTCAATACAAATAAGTGTAAATTATCCTAAAAACTGTAAAAACCTGAAGTTTTATTTCTACTTGGAGCACAAATTTCGGCCTTTCCCGTTCAGTATTATTAGACTAGAGCTTTCCAGAATGGTATTTTAAATACCTACCGAATTTGGATAAGAAAATTTTATTAATTTTTTGTCCCTAAAGAAATTATTAAGTCAAACCTTTTTAAATCGTCTATAACTACTGCTTTAAAAAAAAAATAGTTAACTTTAATGATTAATCTTTTGTTGGGGCTATCGATTTTACTCATACTTTTAAGTTCCAAATCCTTAGGTCCGTTTTGATATAAATAGTTCTCGGAATTGAAGATTGTAGGTAATTTTCAGCCTTTCATTTTTAATATTGTTATTGAAATTTTAAAAGAGAAATAAAGTTTGCAAAAACAAACAAACAAAGAAAAAAATTGGACAAAATAAATGCTGATCCTATTTTTTGTCCATACTGAAAAATTACTATTTGCGTTTGAGACAATGTACCGTTATTGGGACAATGCTAAAGGATATTATTTTTCTATAGGTTTATAACTTAATATATTTGAAATGATGTGTTATCAGAAGTTTTATTGTTATGCATAAAATTTTGTAGAAAAAACTCTTGTAAACGTGAACGCCTTAGAAGTGTAAACAATTTTTATTACCCGATTTTTCTAAAACGTGAATAAAACATGAAAGGTTTTTTTTCTTAATTTTAGATGTTTATAAATTGAAAGTCTTGTGATATTTGAATTTTTTGCCGTAATAAAACTTTTTATATTTCGTTATAAAGATGATATCTACCATTTTTATTTTAGAAGTTGTAACCAATTAATATTGTACAACTTTGTCTAGTTTTTCTAATTTTTGGACTGGAAGGAGACAATGAAAAATACTTTTCGCAAATTTTATTGAAATAATAGGTTAGTTAGTACTGGCAAATTTTGTAAATTTGTTTATATAAAACACAAAATAAATAAAAAAAAAACTAGCTTGTAGTGTCATAAAGAGCTGTATTTTACTCGTTATATTTTTAATATATCATTAAAAAATTAAAATCTTAAAGTATTGAGTAACGATTGCTGTCCATTTAGAAATGGTAGTACAATTAATACAAAATTTTATAAGAAATACTTATAAATAATGTTCAAACAAACGGTCTTTACATCTAATGGTACTTGGAACCACATTTGTTAACCAATGTTCAGCTGGCTAACAGCCAGCCGTTTTCAGCCGCCGCCGCCTTCGAAGGATTGTAATTTTACAGATGTGCGAGCTAGAGTTTTATAGTTTATTTGTCTTATAAAAACTTAAAAAACAGAAAAATAATACAAGGCAATCGAATATATTGATTAGCAATCAAATATTAATTAAAGAAGGTGCTGATTAAAAGCAAAAATTATTATATTCTATAGATTTGATGAAGTATTGATATATAAATAAAAATGGGGGTTTTAATCCAATCGTATATTTGCCTTGTAAAGCTAATAAACATAATAAAAATATTTGTCAAAGTTTGTTTGAAAAATTATTTACACAATTTAAAAATATTTACGATTCAATTTCAATGTGTAAATGAATTCGTAAACTGTTTTATTTTTAATATACATATATATATATTTTTTCATTTAAATTACAAAAAAAAAAAAAAAAAAAAAAAAAAAAAAAAAAAATGGGGAAAAAATTTTTATTTTAAAAAAA
>MINK01172880.1:0-20073 GCA_001735545.1 Phormia regina
TTTTTTTTTTTTTCGATCATCACAATGTTAAAAGATATAGACATTTTATAAATACAACCTTAGTCATTATAAATAAAGAATTATACAAGTTTGGAAGTGATAAAAAAGTTTATTCTTAAACAATATTGTACTTCAAATAAAGTGATGATATGGCACGGAGTTCCAAAGTATTATTGAGGTGTTACGTGTTGATCCTGTAAAAGTTATTGTTCTATAGATGTAAAAGTTATATTTCTGTAGATGTAATCTGGTTCTTTGTTAAAAATAATTTTTTGTATCATTAATAAAGTTCTTAGTTTTAAATAGTCTTCAAAAACGATTCCATAGATTTGATTGGTATACATGGATATATTTTCTTAGCCCGAATACATGTCTTACAATACTGTTGAAAGCTCTCGATAATTCACTTTTAGTCGCACTGTAACAGCTGCTAAACGATTCACATCCATAAAGAAGTATTGTCAATATATACGTTTTGGCAAGCAATAGTCGAATATGTTGTGGTGTATAAGAATGAGAATGACAAAGACTACGCACGATTCTAAATACTTTATCACATGCTTTCTTAAGATGATCACTGCACGATAAAGTGTTAATATTCATTGAAACTCCAAGATTTTTGTCATTTTTAATATATAATGTCAGTACTATTAACATGAATTGGTAAAAGAAATCATGTATCAAAAATCTTATAGTTAATGACTACATATGGCGATTTTTTAGGGCTAAGAATTAAATCATTCCACGTAACCCATTCATAAACATTTTTAAAAACTATATTTATATACAAAATATAATTATTAATGTCTTCTTTTTTACAAAAATTATATATTTAAACGTCATCAGCATACATATGGATTTTGCAAGTTTTTATTACATCAGGTAGATCATTAATATATAAAACAAAAAAGCAGGGGGCCTAGAATATACCCTCGAAACGACTTTTTGCGTTCTAGTCTTTAGATATGACAGGTTTTAATCTTTTGAACATACACAAATCTAGCAAGTACTTCAGGAGCCATTGACATTTGAAATTTATACTTTTGTATTGAAATTTAAAAATGAAAACTATATAATTTTTTTATATTTTATTAAATATACATTTGGAAACCATATTCTGATATCAATATTATGTACAATTAAATTATAAATAAAATATAAAACCACAAATGTAAACCACTAATGATATTCATATAAAGTAAAAATTAAAAAGTAAATAGTTTAAAAAACGGTAGTAATTTATTTTATTTTTTTTCAGAAATAATTTTGGAAGTATCGAAAACGTAAATTTTATAAAACTATCGCTTTCATATCTTTTATGGTCACCGGTTGAAAAGAGAATATGTCACTTATTTTTCTATGACATTTAAAAACTTTAAATGACTTTTTCTTAAAAATATTTTTTTTTAGTCATGATTTTCTCGAAGTAAATGATAAATATGTTTTCTTGTTTTATTCAAATTTTAAAAATTACTTTAAATTAATTTTATTTTTTTTAGAAAAGGTCATTTAAAGTTTATAAACCGGTGACCATAAGATATGAAAGCGATATTTTTACCAAAGACAAATCTTGATATAACGCGTCTTTCAACATCATAACTCAAAAATGTCGTTTTTTTTTTAGTTATGAGGAGTGCGCCTTTGTATACAAAATTACGTTTCTAAAAAAATATAAAAAAAAATAAAAATAAATAACCACATTTTTTTAAACTAATTATTTTTTAATTTCTTCTTCATATGAATATCATTTCATTTGAATTAATTGTTCGTTTGTAGGAAACATCCTATATATGTTTATACTGAAAGAACAGTTCTCCTTCTTCCACGAAATGTTGAGAAAATTCTTCTGTAATTTTAGAAGTTTCTAGTGCGATTTATGAACGATGTGATTGAAGATCGAAAAGACTATTATAGTTTCAGTCACCATCTTCTGTATAACGATCAACAAGTCTCGGGGTGAAGTATAGTGAAGTTTTCTGTTCTCATTAAATAATTGAGTAGACGTGAAATTTTAATATTTTGTATGTCTTTCTTTTAAGTGTTTTATTAAATTTTAATTAACATTTCCGTTATGATAGATCATTAGATCTTAATAATTTTATGATTGTATACATTTGTTGTGGATACGCATGTGCATTGGTCTCTTACACATATGTACAACAACCCTCATCTTTCACATTTGGATGTGATAAGAATTATTGTACAATAGGTTTAATAAATTCAATGTTATTTTAAAGTTTTTGAAATTACTAATAAGATGTGTTCTAAATTAGCAATTATGAATATCTTACCAGCATTCAACGACAAAGGAAATGTTTATTTAGTTTTTGTTCTTGTAGAATTTATTGATGAAAAAATCACATCTATAGTAAACAATATGATTCAATACAATTATTATTAAATTTGGTTTTATCTTACAAACATTTTGTAAGATCATATAATTATTTGCCAAAAAATATTCTCTATTCTTTGGTCACACTGTGTTCACATTAGGAACATTTTTGTTTGTGATCAAATGATTTGTTTGCCTAAAACCAGCTTATTTGTTGTTTGTCACACAAAAATATTTTATGATCATATTATGGCAAAGAAATATTTATGATTTTCAGTCAAATGTTTCCCTAATGTGACCGTACGTTTAGTAAAAAAATATTTTTTGAATTTTCTTTTATAAGTTAAAAAGAAAAGCAATCGACTTGACTTTTTCGTTGTACGAATAATCAAATAACTCGTAAATGCAGTTTTTTAATTACTCGAAAAACTTTTAAGGTACTAAAAGATCTTTTAAGGTAAGGTTCGACTAAATTATACCTTAAATTTGTTCTCGTTTTTTTAATGCTTTTTAAAAAATAAAAATAAAAAAAAAACATTATAAGTGGCTAATTGTAATTTTAATCTAAGCGAGAATTAAAAGTTTATTTAAGAAAAATTAGATTATTAAAAATTAAATTTAAATTTATTATTGTGGGGATAAGCTGCTAGTTTTATGCGCATTTCCCAATTTTTAGAAAAGCTAGAGTTGTCTATACATATAAAAACTTTTGTAAACTCAATGAGAGTTCATAAAAGCAAAATGTATGTACATTCTTTTTACATTAGGCCAGCTTATCCCCACAATAATAAATTTAATTTTTAATAATCTAATTTTCTTTCCAAAAATTAGATTTTGAGAGTTCTTGCTTATGTTCAAATAACAATTATAAATAAAACTGAAAACAAAAAATAGTCTCCAAAAATATATATTATAAATTTATAAATATTTATCGATTGATTGATTGATTGATTGTATTCAATATGTTCACAGGTCAACAAAAAATTATATCCACTTTGATATAATGTATAAAGTCAAATTAAAATGTTCCATGATGTCACATTTTTGACCCATTGAGGACCAAAGAAAATTAGTTTTCTTGACAATTTTTAAGGTTAGATAATTTTTTAGGTAATAGGTAGAGGAAATTATTTTATAGGTAAGACATGGGGCAACAAAAATAAATTACTAGTCCAGCCTCTAACATGACACACATAGTCTTAAGATGTTGAATAATTTTATTCAAAAAAATATGAATAATGGGAGCTTTAATATTAAAACGCTGTTATTAAAAGATTTTATCAGGGGCCGTTACAGTTATGACTTTTATAATAAAAGTCCGGAAATAACAGTTATTTTCTGATTTTTATTTTTTCGTGAAGAAATAAAAGTTTATTTTTTGTTTTGAAATAAAAGTTATTTATTTTTTTATTTTTTTTGATTTTTTTACTTTTATCATATTTAAAACTAATTTTAAGAAACGCCAAAAGTATTCATCATTTCACAGACCGAACACTTGTAGCTAAAGCGATGAAATGTACAACTTAGGTAGAATTTTGTATCTATATAAAGGTAGACACACCTAAGTTCTACATTTTATACTTTTGGCGTTTCTTAATAACTAGTTTTAAATATAATAAAAGTAAAAAAATAAATTTTATTTCTGTTCGAAAAAATAAAAATCAAAAAAATAACTTTTATTTTTGCTCGAAAAAAAATCAAAAATTTAAAAAGCATAGTACTGTAAGAAAGTCGAGCACATAACGATCACAATGGTGTATATTTAAAAGCTTTTTCTTTAAAAAAAATTAGTGAATCCTAATTTACGAAAAATATATTCACATATTTTTTAAATTAAAAAAATTAATATCTGAAAATTGTGACGTTAGAGAAATATTTTTTCACTTTCTGTAATATATAGTATAAAAAGTTAAAATGAAGCCAATTTAATCACTATATATTTTTCTTATTATTTTTTTAACTATGTTATTTAAATTGGTATTTTTATTGCTTTAATATTTTTGATGATTTTCTGTCAGTGTTATTTTAAACATTTTACTATTTTTCACATATACGGTACCTTGTTTTTTATACCTAATACAAATTTTAGCTCTTCATCCACTCCTTACAGTTCATTTTTCCACGGTTTTTAAGAGGGTTAATTTAGAAACTCATAATTTTTACAACGTTAAACATTTCTAGGTATTATGTGTGACGAATTAGAAACTTGACTATTACTACATTTTTGTATCCCGATGTTTTGGCTATAAAACATGAGTAACTAATCTTTTCTATCTATAATTTGAAACATTTCATAACCTAAAAACTCATTATGGAACCATATTTTCGTTGGACATCAATGGCTTAAAAATGTGAGGTGATGGAAAAAACTGAAATGTTCCTGGTGATACTGATGATTACACCTTTTTCGTCTGTTCTCGAGTTGTAATAAATATGCTATTTTTGAATTATTTGTCTATGAAGTTACATGTTCAAATTTAAATCGCAAATTTAACAAGTAAATGAACCGATCTAAAAATTATTACTATTAAGATCTAAAAATTATTATAAGATGATTCTTAAAGTAATTCACTCAATCTTTTAATTTACCTGAGCTGGACCATTTTCAAAACACGTCTAAAGTTGCATATTTCTTTCAATATCATCATTATCAAAATCTTAGTTATAAGTAAATTAAGATCAAACTATATTAGAGGCACACAATGGCCATGAATAGTCATTTAAATTATTATGTCTCTCTTCAGTCGTAGAATATTTGGGTTTTGCAAACTTTTTTTATTTTTTTAAATATTATGAATGTACTGTAGGTATGGTATATCATCTTACTATTGAAGATAACTCGAAATTAACCCATTAAGAGCTGGATGGTATATTTTATGCATTTAGTTCCAAAGGTAAAGAAGTAAACTAATCGAACTTTGTACATAAATTCTGCACCATCTTTGTTGTTATGCAGACTTTTAGCAGTAAAATACAGAGTAGTAAACTTATGATGACAAAATTTTTGGGTTTTTTTAAATTTTCAGATTTTTTGGCGGGGTCTGTGCGCCCCTTAACCGAATACAAAAATTGAAATGAGGATTTATGCCTGTTGTATTATGCGTATTTTGCGCTATATTTTATTGATGTGCCCGAAATAGCCAGAGCAGTAGACACCCCCAAAGTTTGGAAAACAAGACCGAAAATTTTTCAAAAAGTCAGTTTTTCGCAAGGCACATTCACATTCTCATATTGAATTGCATGGATTACTGCGTGAACTTAGTTTTTTGCTATTTTACACAATAAAATCGGAGGAGCATTAAAAATAAATTTATTACAAAAATTTTATAGACTTTTCAAAATTATACAAAAATTGCATAATTTTTATATAAAAAATTGCAATCTAAACAAATTTTAGATATGTAGATCTAAAAGTGGGGACAAATATAATTGATTAGGATCATAAATTTAAGTCAAATATCGTTGTTAATTGAAAACGGGACACTTTTGTCCCGTCGAAACACATTTCGCAAAGACACATCTTGTGGACAGCATGAAATTAGTAGGTGTTTGTTATGCTTAATAAAATTTCGAAGGTGCATCAAAAATGTTTGACAGATAAATATTTTATGGACAAAGTTAAAAAGTATTTCTACGAAATAAACTCTAACGAAACATATTTTCAATGAATATATGGAGAATTAACTTAGGCGCGATCATCGCGAAGATTTTTTTTAAATTTTTTAAGATGCGCTACAACTCATGTAACTTCTTTACATAATTCAGTAAAATTGTTAAAAATTCTATAATTGTTTCCCTCCATAAAATTCCGAGCTTATACTCTTATTTTCCAGGTCATTTTTAATAAATAAATATTTATATGAAATTTTTATCACTACCTTTATATACTTTTTATTAATACATTTAATAATTACTTTTTTTTTCAAATAGGAAAAGGTTATGAATGTGACTCTGATGACGCTCTTATAACTATAGAAATTAATATCGTTAATCCTACAGCTTGTGCAGAAGCAATACAAATAGCGAATATAACATTCAATAATTTGGACGTCATAGGTAAGATATTAAATAAATACTTTGTACTATTTACAACGTATATTCAGTACATTATATAATATTGTAGCTAATCAAGAGACGATTGTGGAACTTCTTGGTTTTGGAAAACGAATTATTGACAATTATAAACTGTACCAAAGTAATCTTAAAAGCCAAGAACAAATGAAACCCAATGAACATAAAGACCTCTCTGGGTCTGAAAAAGTTAAGACTGATATCAATTTTAATTTCCATCGACTAAATATTTTAGTATTGCGAAGCTCAAGAGTTGAAAATGGAAACATTGGTCGTAAAGTTGGAACACTTACAATGAGTGAGGCTAAAATACATGCAACTATAGGATATGATTTATGTGTAACAGGTGCCTTGGGAGGCATACAAATTATTGATATAACACCCGAAGGATTAAACCATCAACGTATATTTTCCGTGGGAAAAGATCCTTTAACAGATCCACCGAATTTATTTAAAAATGAAGAGGTCCACATACTGAGTAATGAAATGTTTGGGGTGGATGATGATGAATTTCAATTTACGAACGCCTTAAGTTTTAAAGTTACTCAAAGTAAAAATACCGCAGTTGTAGTAAAAATTCGTATGGCATCTGTTTGGTACACACATTGTCCAAGATTTATCGAGGAAATATATTTATGTGTTAAGGAATTTAAGCAGTATTTTAAGTAAGTATCAATTTTAAAAATCTCTTCTTTAAGTTTCTTTCCTGTAATAATTTAATATATAAATATAATTCTGATATTTTTAAAATGACATAAAATCTGCTTAAGACCTACATTTAAGTTATTTGTGTAACAAAAATACAAATCGTTAATGATAGAAGAACAAGTTTATTTGCTGATTGTATGAGCCTAGACAAAATAATATGTAAATTAATACATATTTGAGAAAAAAAAACTATTTAATATTTTTAATGCAATATTATTCATAAAACACTCCACTCTAGAATCGAAAATTGTTGAAAATAAGACAGTAACTTTTGATCGGCTAGTTGCATTTATATGAAATTATGTATAGACGTAACAGAGGAGTGAGCAAAGTTAAGTTTGGAAGGGGGCCCCTTCTAGTCATATTTCAAATATTTTTCATATTTTTGTAGGCCAAAAACATAATTGCATGTCCTATTTATCTCTAGTTTTAGAGTTATTTGCATTTGAATTAAATACAAAATTTCCATGTTCTTGGTCCATATATTGTATTTTTTTAAGCCTATTGAAGAAATTTGTAAACTCGGTCATATGTAGAATCTAGTTTACAATTCCATAGATTTAACGTTGGTGTCGTAGAAATTCTACGTTAAGTTTAGATTGTAAATTATTCCTTTATAACAAACGTGACCAGACATCCCGCTTTTTAAACATCCATCCCGCCTAAAATATTTTTCCCGCTTTTTATGAAGAAATCCCGCATTTTTAACTTTAAGAGTTACAATTTCTCTTTCTTATTTATGTTTTCTATATTATTCTTACCATTAAATAAGTGTAACTTTTTCTTTTCTGAGAAAATATACTTTATGTGTATTTTTTCGACAGACAACTTTTTTGGCCAAAACTATTTACATTTATTTTTTTTTAACTAACATTACTTTTTTGCCAACAAATTTTAGTATTGTTCCATTTTCGAATAACCTTTTGATTATAAAATACATCATTACTAAATCAAAGAATACTACTAGAAAACTTTGAACCTCTTTTTTCAGATTTTTTTTTTTTTTTTTTTTTTTTCAAAGAACAAATGGAAATTTTGTATGTATGTGGAGTGATTGAAAGATCTTTGGAGAAAGATTTTAGATTGATTTTTAGATTTAAAAACTGATGCCGGAAGAAAATTTGTCTTTGATCTATAAAATCGATTTGTATCAATTTTATTTAATAAAATGTACTATTTCAAATAGATGTTTTGACTGAAACTTTAATCTCAAGATTAACATATTAATATTTTCGTATTATTTTTTTAATAAGTAGTTTGAACTATATAAATAATTTGTTTTTATTACGTTTTGAAATCACGAAATAGGTGATAACATTGGCGATATAAAGTCGAATGCTTATACCAAAGTGAAGTGGTCTATTTTGCTTAAACAACATCTTAAAATAAAATATATTTTCCTTTAATATTGATAATAGAAAAAAACTCTCAATTCTTCTTTTTATTTTATAATAGAAACGTCTGATCACGTCACATGTTGAAATGAATTTGGTGATTTTCACATTGCATGTAAAATTAGAATCGCGAAATTTCCATTACATTGGCGAAAGTAAGTGTTAATGAAAATCATGCGCAAGAATTTTATTTCAACTAGATGCTAGTATTTATTATTTAAGAAAAACAGTTTCTATCAAATTAAAAAGTATCACGATTTTTTATCAAACTGAATTTGCATTCAAACTTGAAATTTAACTACAATATTTTTTAGGGAAACACCTTAAAATTATAAATAAAAAAAAAATTTCAAGTCGATATCCAAAAACAAACGATTTTGAATTTGAAAATTGCAAAATTACGACTTTAGTTATTTATTTTTTTTTACGAAAAATTATCTACATTTTTTTCTGAAGGATATCTTCACAGAAAAGACTTCAAATAAAAATCAAGACCAATACCTAAAATGGTCCTCCCGAATTGGACACATTGTATATGAAAGTTTTGACTTTAGTCTATATTTTCTCAAATCCTAAAGCACGAATCGCAAACGGAATGCAGGTTAAGAATCTGTGATATGTTGTTAAAAGTTTTCAATCAAAATCTACGGGACTTCGGAAATATGTAGATTTTATAGCCGAAAATCCCATTTTTTTTTTTTTGGAATTGTGGGATTCCTTTTACGAAAATCTTAAAATTTGTTTCACTCTCAAAAATCTTTTTACAAAAATTTTACTTTAATTTCTTAAATCAGAAGTATAAACTCGTTTTTTTTTTTCATGTAAATTACATTGTTTAGCTAATATAATTCTTCGTTATAGTGCCAATTTAAAGTTTATTAAGTCACGGAAAATTAAAATTAAATGAGGAAAATCGAGTATATTTTTATTTTCATTTTTTAATTAAAGCAAAAAAATTGTGTTTTTTTTTTTTTTTTTTTTTTAAAAAAAAATTTTTTTTTTTTTTTTTTTTTTTTTGGTTTTGAGAAACTAAATATCTGTAATAAAATCTTTGTTTGTAAATATATTTTTACTGAATTTTCGGTGAATGTAGACTTTGTCATGTAAAATGAGACAAAGTAATTTTTTAAATTAAAAATCTATTTTTTTTTTTTGGACTCGGTAAAGATATCGAATTTAAATTTTTTTGTTCAATATGTTATTTCATTCTTTAACTAGTTAAAAAATATTAAAATTGGTCGGAAATGCTAGGATATATATGAAAAAAGTGGACCAAGAACATGCAAAATTACGGTGCTTAAAATCATGTTTTTTATAGGCCTTATCAGGTCTTAAGTGCATATAAAAATATTTAGCTCCACCACTGAGCTGTTTTTTGTGTGCCTCCTCCAAACTTAACATTATATACTCCTCTGCTATGGTAAGATATTTTTGAACTTTTGTGAATAGCAATGTTTAAACAGCTATATTTTCCAAAAACTACATTTTTTCTGCAATAGATTCTAAGATATGACTTTAGTTACTCAAAATTATAAAATTGCGTTGTTTTGATTTTGATAAAGCCAATTCATAAAAATTACTAACGGACGTCAATAAAACCACAAATCAACCTTAGTGTCAGAATTTTTTTTTTTTTGAAAATATTTTTACTCAAAATTAAAAATTGTCGCATTTGTATTTTGTAAACATTAATACAACAGGTGTATTATTTTTAATATAATTAATTATAATTTTTGTTATCTTGAATTCAAAGATGTTTAATATCAAAAAATAATCATTAATGGATTTTTTTCAAAAATGTATTTCTTTTGACAATTTAAGTTTTCTATAAGAATATTTAAAAACTGGTCACTCGAAAAAAAAAAATTATAAAGAAAAGCTAAATTATAGCATGTGAACAATTTAGACTAAAACTAATGTCGAAATTTTGATACAAAACATTGTGAACATTTTTAAAGCAATTAGTCTCGTTATGGAAAAAATATGAAAAGAGGCATTTATAAAGCAACAACGAATGCTGACAGAGGATCCACCTTTCTAAATGCCTACAATTCTACAGATTCTACGTCAATAACTACCCAGCAAAAAACGTTGAAGTTCTTCAAAAAGAGAACATTTTCACAACTTCAAAAGTGGAAGAAAGTGCATATTTTAAACGTTTTTTGAGTTCTTTTTTTGCTGGGTAAACAAATATTTAACCGAAAATCATGTTATTCCATATTTGATGAAGTCAAACTAATCCATTTTAACCGAGAACTCATTTTCTAAAAATGGAATAAAACTTATTTTTGTATAGGATGAAGAAAGTCAACTGTAAGCTCAGCGTTTTTTTATATTTTACACACAACGTTATAAGGTTATAAGGGTCGCCTACTATTGCGAGTGCACTCAGAGGCTTATAGGTCCATTGTGATGGGCTATATGGGAAGAAAGCTCCGCTCCTGAATCCAACCCGTACTCCTTACAAACCTGATTAGGTTTAACAGTGGCATGTCAATGAGACAATCCAGATCGTTGAAGAGTTGTTTCAGTGCTGGACATTCCAATAAGGAGTGTTTTACGGACTCTCCTTTATCTAAACAACTTCTACGAAAGCTATTTCCTGGGTAACGCGTATATTCCGACCGGAGTGGCTAGAAAGTCCTTGACAGTCTGCAAGTGTTGTCTGAAAACCACCTAAGATCCATTTCATTCATCGTCCATTTATCAAGAATATTGGATATAAGAACTAAGGGGCAGAGAGTGTGCTCGCAAGCGAGTGCCTCGTTTTAAAACGATGCATTTACTGCGCATTCTTCCGCCATTTCTTTACCTCCTATACCTATATGGCCCGGAACCCATATCACCTCCTCCGGTCTTAGCTGAGTTAAGGAGCGTATACAGCCGTTAACACATCACGATCCTATAATCGGGGAATTCAGAGCATTAATTGCTGCAAGGCTGTCTAGATATATATCAATATTCGAAGTGCAGGAATTAAATTATCGAATTTGCCTCGCTGCCATATACTTCGGCTTGAAAGACTGTGCACGAATTGGGTAATCTGAGAGACAACTAGTGCTAGTATCCGTCTTCGATCCAACAGTGAATACTGAGATGTCATATTTCTTAAAAACGGAATTTATTGCCCACTCTTCTCTAGTTAAGATTTTGATATCGAAGGTTCTACCAAAATTCATTCTCGGTATTAAGTAATCAGTCCACTGTATACGTGCGTATCTACCTATTTCATTCAATATAGTGCTATGACCAACGCGGTAGTGCTAAAGTCGACCCGACTCTTGGAAAGCATATTTGGAGGAGGTATTTCTAATGAAAATATCAAGTGGTGGAATTTTAATCATAGTTTCCAGACTGGTTTGGGGAGTGGAACCCAGTGTACTTTATTCCGAGTAGAGATATGTGTCTTATATCTTTACTCCCAAACCGTTACCTCTGGTCCATGTCAATAGAACAGCCAGAGCTGGATCCCAAAGTCCACTAATAGGGGAGAGAAATTTTCCCCTGTTCAGCTCAAGCTTTTGAAAGAACTGAAACTGCGACGATAATTGCCCCAGTCATTTTTGACTTATTAAAATGTTTTCTACACTCAATTATTAACTGCCCAAGTCTTGGATACCACCACGATTGTTGAGGTTCCCCTAGATCATGCCGAGCCTTATATGAAGAAGAGTAAACAGCCATTAGTGTGCTAGTCGAAAGACTCACGGAATCGTTCAGATACTTTGTGCCAGCCAACCTATTTGTTTCAAGTGAATGGTCCTTACAAGTTTACCGTTTTTTTTTTTTTTTAATAAAATATACTAAAGTAAACACTCATTTTGGCTATTTATATCCATACTCCGCCACAGAGTATGATGGGCATTGGCACCACATCCCATGATGGCACTTTGTACTACTCGAATTAACAAGTGTGCGTATGGCACGGAAGTTGGATTTTCCTCATCATCATCATCAGTTGTACCTTCTGCGTTGGGAGATAGGAGCATATATAGTGACCGGATAAACTCCTTTACATGAAATGCAGGAAATCAACCCTCGCTGATGCAGATTAATCTGTACCACTTTCATTGGATCCTTGCTTCTTCTTCCTGGAAAAATCATACGAAGCTGATTTAATCCCTACTTAATGACGCTGTTAGAGAGACGTGTAAGTCGAAGGGATCCTAAACCAATTTTCCTTTGTTCAATCTTCGGTATCTCCAGTAGTAGCCATTTGCCCGTAGTCATCCTCATCCTCGGGCTGACTACGGTCTATGATAGCTACTTGTAGCTCAGGAGCTGATGATAAGCTAGTTGAGAGTTTCAACCGCTCAGGATACCTGCATTTCTTCGGATCTTCGTCACTTTGTACACTACCATTGGTAATAGCTGCTGAATCTCTAGTGGAGGTTTGTGCAGACCGAACTTTGGGTATAGTGTTAACAGGCGTAGGTAACAGACGCTACTGAGTGAAGTCTCGACCAAAAGGTGGTCAGTTACTCCACATACAGCTCTTTATATAGAGGACAGGCATCGTGGAGAAATGGATGGGTGATTATTGCTTCACATCCTGTGGATGCTGAAGCCTCTTCACCGTGACTGAACACTCAAGGTGATCACCCAGCAAGGAACATTCTCGACTTTAATATAATAGGAAATGTGTGGAAATTGCTGCCATACAATGTTTATGAGTTGGACAGGTATGAGAACAAAATGTCGTTATCTATTCCCGTAGTCCCAGCATTAATGATTTCCTAACAATACAATAAAATAGATAAATACCATATTAATCAATTGATCTTGTTGTTTAATTGAATAACCGCGTTAAATCCGGTGCGCTTCGGTACCCATTTTTTACATAGCCTACAATAATAACAGGCACTAGTGTAATCTGTGTCAATTTTCAAGAGTTCAAAAAAATGGGCGTGTGTCAAATTTTGTAAAAATCGGTGCTGGCATTTAAAAGTTTCAAAAAAGAGGGCGTGGCAGCTAACTTATAACCTGGTACTGCAACTATATTTCCTGAAAATCGGTGCATTCGTTTTAGCATTTGAAAAAGGTGGGTGTAAAATGTGGGCGTATTTAATGCATATATTATGAATAATAATATTTGCAATCATGTTAATTCCTTCGATATATACATATTTCTGTAAATACATATCTAGCAAATTGATTTTACCAATTTTTTTTTTTGCATTTGATTCGCAGCATCCTTTTTGTTTATTGAAGAATTTTTAATTTTTAAATTTTTCTTTGAAGTTTTTTCCAAATATTTATGTTTGAAAATAAATTTGGTACAATATGATATTATAATCGGCACAAAATATGATATCGTTTTCGTTATCATATCGTTCTTTGGTTTATTGGGTAATCTCATTATTCTTTTAAAAATAACAAGAGATGTAATCTTGAACCAATTCTGTTAACATTACACATACGTATAATAAAATACGTAAAATTTTAACGCTAACTTCTATCTTATTTTGCAGAAACTTTGTAAAATCATTACGTAATAAAGCTACGCATATGGCAAAAGGTCTTGTGCATCACATAAGTTCAACACGGTCAAAAAGAAACAGCAACAAATTTGGAGATATCTCGTAAGTATATAAAATATTTAAATAAATTTTTTAATTATCAAAGTAATCAAATAAATTTTAAAATTTTTATTAAATAATTTCAAATTATCATGGAATTAGTTTAACAATGTGTTATTGTAAGCTTTGTTTTTGTAATACTAAAATGTAAATTTTCTTACGATACAACCAAAATAAAATATGTTCAATGGTGAAATTGCATTATTTAATTAAGAAAAAATGTTAACCACCCTAAATATTTGCTTTTTGTCACACAAAAAGAATTATACAATGTCAGCGATATTTTTATAATATTTATTCAGAATTTACATACATATATACATTATGAAACAAACATTAACTGTCTTAGCGCCATAATGGCATTTTTGAGGCTATCTGGCAACAAATAAACGTATTTTAAATTTTAATATTCATATATACAAATACATACATATGTAAATATCTATTAAACTAAAAGAGATAACCTAAATTCTTAATTTAAGATTTATTTAAGCCTACTTTGGATTGATTTAATCACAATTTTTTCTTGGTTTTAGACATTTTTATCAAAAAATACATAAAAATCCTTTACATCTTCTTCTAAAATTAGAAAAGGCTGCATTGTCAATCCCGCTAAATATTACTTGTCTATAATGTCCTCAATTTTTCTTTGATAATCAGATGTTGTTAAATATAATACAAAGCTTTCTGCAAAGTCTGCAATAGTTATTTTTTAGTTCTTTTACCATCTGTATTTCTATATCTCGCCGATGATGGCAATGTAGCCACCATCGGCTGCATTGCCATCGGTGAGTCCACCGAAATTGTGTCATCATCAATGTCAAACTATTGGAAAATTGAAAATTTAAAAACACAATAAACATTTTAACAATATAGAACTATTTACCTGTTGCTTCTTCCACTTAAAAAGTTTTTCGCGAAATTCCATACACAAACCAGGTGGAGGTATGGCTTCCTTTATATCTTCTGTTTTCATATATTGTAAACTGTCAGAAGTAACTTGAGCGGCTAAATTGTAAAATATATCAATAAATAAATAAATACATAAAATGTCAATTCAACCTTAAAATTTATAAAAAAAAAATTCGTACAAAATTTGTATTATTAATTTAAAATTGAAAATAAGCCTGTAATAATTTCATATTTCCCTTTTGAATTGTTATTTATTCTTCAGTTAAGACCAAATCCTACTTAAATATTTACACATATTTACATATATACAAACATATATTCTAAACGAGAGAAAAAGGTATAGTCGGTCAAACCCGACCATATGAAGGAGCCAATTATAGGTTTATAGGGAGCTATAGCCAATTATGGACTGATCTTCATGGATTTATGCTTACATAAACTTATTTATGTTAAATTAAAAAAAAAAAGGCTTCGCCCTTGTGCCAAAAAAAAATTATCATTTTGTTAAACATACCGGTATTCAAATACGGTTTCCTCTGTACCTGTTTATACCGGTATTTTATATATATATATATATATATATATATATATATCATTTTTCTTTATATTTTTTGTATTTAAAATATATATATATATATATTATATATATATATATATATAATATAATATATATATATTTATATATATATATATATATATATATATATATATATATATATATTATATATAATATATATATATATATATATATATTTTAAATACAAAAAATATAAAGAAAAATGATTTGACTAGTTTTTCAACAATCTTCAGTTCATTACGTCTTTAAGAAAAAGCTGTAATAATAACATCAATTATTGTAGTTATTAATATTATCATTGTGATCAATTAAAAATTAATTAATATTACAAATTTCGTAATTGAAATAGATTTTTACTTTTTTCTGTTTATATTTACAAAAAAATTGAAGCCTGAATTCCTTCTGTATTTATAATTTCAGCTTCTTTTTTATTTTCAGAATTAGGGAATCAAACATTTTTGGCTCTGTATCCTTATATATAAACTAATTTTATAATATATATATATATATAATATATATATATATAATTTCATCATATATGTTATCTTATTTTATCATATATTATATATATATATAATTTATAATATATATATAATATAATATATATATATAATATAATTTATATAATTTATATAATTTATATAATTCAAATTTTTTTCAAAGAAAATCTTTTTTTAAATTGAATTTTGGTTTTTNTTTTCAGAATTAGGGAATCAACATTTTTGGCTCTGTATCCTCTTTCATAAACTTTTCGTTTCAAATTAACCAAAAAAGTTTCAATAGATCGCAATTGTGGAACATTTGGAGGGTTCATTTCCTTTGGGACAAATTCTATTTTTTTTATTTGTCAAGTTTATTGTGGATTTCGCATAGTAAATATGTCTCGTCGTCCATTACACATTTGTACTCAGATGAGAAAGTAGAGTAATTTCTGGAAAGCTCCCGTAGTCTATGTTTAATTACCTTTTGTGGAAGTTCGGTGGTAAATGGTGATGTTCTTTTCTTCCTTTTCTGTACTTCCATGATATTTCTTAATTGTGTTTTTGTCACAATTATATTTCCTACCCAATTTACGATACGATTTTCCACTGGCACCTAATACTTAATTTGGAGTAGTTTGGAGTCTTCTAAGCTGCATTTTTGACCATATCCACTTTTGCTGTCAATTGACATATTGTTCTCATATAAGTTTACTGTCTTGTGGTTTTATTTGGGTTTTTTTTTTCACAAAATTTAACAATTTTCGACGGTTCAGTTCGTGGCATTTTCGATATATATATATATATATATATATATAAACATAATATATAAGATATTATACTATATATATATATTATATATATATAATATATATATATATATAATATATATATATATATATATATATATATATATATAATTATTATATAATATATTATATATATATTAAATATATATATAGTATATATAATATAATATATATATATAATATATATATATATATATATATATATATATATATTCGACATTTTCCGAAAATATTATTAATAATTTAGGTACGTTTAAATGAGATACGCTTTTATCATTTTCAGTAGTTGATGGATTATCCTATTGAAAGTATAAACAATTTTATAACATTTGAACTCGCATTTGAATTACCTCAAACGGTTTAGGAACTTTAAGTATTATTAAGTTCTATATTTGTATATTTGTAAGTGCACTCGTAATAAATTTTTTTTCAAAGAAATCTTCGAAAAAAAATTTTAATATTATTTTCTGCTTCGAATAGCGCATTTTTGATACGTTGGATAACATCAAGCAAAATCGAAAAGTCTCGGAAAATATTCTCCTACGACTTAAGAGTTTGAATTACATACATTTCTTACTTTTAATGGTACGTCGTTTTGGTCACTGGTACTTAGAGACCTAATAAGTAATTTCTTGTTGTAGCAATATTAATTAAACGATTTTTGTTTGTATTCGAAAACTTGTGCACTCTTTTAATCAATTTTTCTTTAAAAGGTCGAGTTAAATATTCAAATCCAAAATGCTTTGTTGTTATAAAAGAAGTATTTGTAAAAATCATATAAGGTTCTCTAATGTTAAATATTCATATTTTTAAAAATTTTAAATGCATATTTTTTACATAAAAATATGTAAAAATTATACCAAAAATTAACTTTTTTCAATAATAACGGTATTTACTGGTATTTTAATTTCGGTACCTGTATACCGTTATCGATACCGTTACCGAAATAAAAATAAATTTAATACCGATACCGTTATTCCTTTCGTTTCCAACCTTGCCAGTATAACAGTCTTTGCCAGGATATGCCCATTCGGTTCCAGGATATAGTAAAATATTAATTTATTTCTTTTGAAACTTATAAAATTACAATTATATAATTAAAAGAAACTAGCAGGCAATTATTATTATTTTATTTTTTATTTTTTTTAATAACTGACTTCCCGACCAGTTAGAAGTCGGGAATAACATGAAAAATTTAGATGTTATTAGTGTGTCTCATTACAAACGTTACCCAGCGGTTTGCAAGGCCTCTACCGAGCAGGCCTCCTAGAAGGCCTAATAAGGTCTTCATGAATGCCTCATCCCTGCCCACTATAAGATCCGACAGACCTTCCAACTTCGCTTCTCTTGGAAGGACCGTAAAATGTTGTATTTTTTTAAATATATCTTGTTTTAAACAACAACAAATCTATTTTTAAAAATTACATTGTTTTAATTCCCTTCTCTTAGAAGGAAAGACTACAGTATTTGAAAAAACAAAACCATTCAGAAACCGTTACAAAAACAATATCAAAATTCAAAGCAGAAATGGTAAATCATTTAGTTGTCTCTAATTCTTTGTTTGAATAGGATGTGATTTTCTAAGTTAATTATATTTTTTATTTATGGTTTTTAATATAACTATTTTATTATAACTATTTTATTAAAAAATCGTTTATATTATATCTTATATTTTTGACAAAATAATTTAACAAACATTTTAAGTATTTTCAGGAACATTAAATAAAAAATCAACAATTTCTATACAAATATCATTTTCAAATAATTTGTCTTATATCGGACTTAAGAATGTTTTGTCAAAAAGTTAAACAGAAATTGTTTTTTTTAAATTGAAATTTGTTTTTTTTTTAAGTTTTAAACATTTTACAATAATTTAAAATAAAAAAATATATATTTTATATAAATAAAAACATATTTTATTACATAGTGTAGACCTGTAGAAGGACTCTTTTCTAGTACTTCTACAGAAGGCCTGTTTGCAGTTTTCAATAAAAAGGTCTAGGACTGTATCGGTTGGCGAATGTGTAAGGCCTACCTCCCAATGACATCGCGTGTAAAATGAAATGAGCATGGAATGCAGGGAGAAGGTCTTCTGGACATAAAAAAGGCCTTCTAGAGGGGCTCTTTTCCCCCTCTTTTTACCACTGTGTAATGAAGGTGTGTGTATGTATACAAGTTAATTGCTGTTAAGTTCTCTTAAACTTTTATCTCTTTAAATGTAAAGATAATCGTATTCTTAATAATTAACATTTTTTACTCTTCATATGAAAAATTACATGTTCTAAGTAAATAATTAATTTCAATACAAGTCAAAAAATCTATATTCGTTACAGTTTAATAAATTAATAATATAAATTCAATATGATACTTAAAATTATTAGCGTTAATTCTTTATGTAACGAAAGCTTCGTTACTCGAGATTGCTTATCAGTTAAAATATTATTATATAAATACTGAGTTATTTGTTTGGCACTTCCAATACCAAAATCAGTGGACGGTTTTTGTATTGGAAGTATTTTAGCTTGCTTCCATCTTAATGGGTAAATGCTTGTCATAATAATTTTGTTAAAAATAAATGTTATTTATGGTAGAAGGATTTTAAAGAAGGTCGTATGAATGTCATCACACCAGTAGCATTAGACTTTATAGTCAGACAGCTCATTGAGGATGATTCTCGACACGTTGATTGGTATAGTACGTATGGTCTGCTTGAATTATTGGAACATCTACGAAACTCCTATTTAATTTATTTAGATCTGCTATACTACTATTGCATTGCTTCTTTTTGCTATTTCCTATACCAGTTTCCTTAATTCCAAGTGTTCTTTGTGTCGACTAAATTAGTAAATTTTTCTCTTTTTTTTAGTGAATTCACTATTAAAAAGTAAAGCAGTTAGTGACTAATCAGCAATAAATTATTAAATTTGTCTCAGAAATTCCCCTGATTATTTACGAATTCGTTGAATCTTCGAAATTACTGAATATACTATTGAAATGTTATATAGTAAATGGCAAATTGTTTGCATTTAAAAATAAACTTGATTATATAAGAATTCGTTATTCCTATTAAATTAATTAATCCTCTGTTGAAATGTGGTGCAATTGGTGTATCTTTGTCTTCAGAAATTTATATTAATCTGCACAGAAAAAATTATTAACGTATTTTTTACAATTAAATCAGTTGTTTGATTTTGCATCAAAATCTAATAAAT
>MINK01172881.1:3492-19752 GCA_001735545.1 Phormia regina
TTGTTTAATTATAATAAATGTTTAAAATTTTCTTCTATCCGTGTCACATATTTTTTTATACTTTCATTATTTAAAACTAAATTTAAATATAAAATATCTGTATAAATAATATTAAAAATATCCCACTGTTATTGGCATCATCTGACTAACAAACATTAAAATAAATATTTAATACTTTCTAAAAAATGTACCCAATAGGTGGTCTATTTATACTTATTTCATTTTCTCTATATACACAAACATCTACAATTTCTATAAATATTTTCACTGACGCCATAAAATAATCTAATTTTTTATTACTGGGTTATATTCCATTTCGATATATATTTGTTTATATGAATGTGTTCTGGAAAATATAAATATCATTGAATCGATATCACGGTTATAATAGTTGTTGTTTCGTTGCTGTCACTTCAACATATTGTTTATGAATAAATGTCAACACATCATAGGCATTATGTGATTTTGGGCTAGGATTTATATTTTTTTTTTTATGATTATTTTTGCTTCCAAGAGAGTGTGCTAAAAAAAAAGTATCGATGAAATGTTAACAAGTGGCAAAATGTATTTGTATGTATTTGTATTGTAGAAAAAAACTCTAAACCAACCAAAATGTTTATGTTATAAAAACGAACCCATACAAACGTGTGACTCTCCTCACTATGTTTATATGTATGTCAATAAATATTTCAATCATATCAATATCCATTCACAAAAATTTATATTGAGTTTGGGATTCAAACTTTATAATGGACTGGAATATAAAACAAATAAATTTAATAAGTAAACAGTAGGGAGTCAATTTAATTGAAATGGTCAGACAGAAAGTTTTTTTTATGAAAACAAACAAGTATAATAAATAAACATTTTTTTATAATGTGTTGTTATAAAATTAACTGAAATATTAAATAAAGTGGTTGCTAGTAAATAAGATAAGTTTTAGACGTTAGTATATCACTTAATGAAATAATATATATTTCAATATTTAAATTATTGGTGGCTTAAAAAGAAAATAATATTCAAAATGCCATCAAATCTTATAATCATCAAGCAAGCTTAGTGCCATATCTATTTTGTTAATTGTATAAAATTTATTGCTAAATTAATTAAACCCATCAAGAGCTATAGGATCAATATTATGCATTTAGATGCTAAAAGTTTAAATGTTTGTTTTTTGCAAATAAGAGAAATGAAAACACTTATTACGCTTAACTATTGATAATTTGTTCAATTAAAATTATTCAATAAGTTCAATTAAAACTGCGATGCAAATAGTTAAAAATTTGTTAACTGTTGATCGAAAACCATATCTTGATAATTTCAAAATTGTGTAGCTTACGTAAATGAAATAATCAGGCTGAAATATTTCTAGAATTTGATTAAAACATATAAAAATTTAGAAATTTAGAGGGATACATTTACAACCTATTTTATCCCCATGCAAATCGATACACTTTAATGTTTATACGAAGCTTATTTCCAAATATATGGAATTATCTACCACATCTAATGTTTTTCTTTGCTACTGGCAGTACTTCAAATACACATTAATTACAAATTCTCTTTGCTGTCACAGATAATTTACAAGAAAATTTTCTTGCAACTTGTAGACATCTTGGCATTTTTATTTGGCATCTTTTAGTTTTTTTTTTTTTTACAAACATTAGGGTGGTCTAAAAATATCTCAATACCTCCACGTTAGCTGGATTAAAGGCTAAATGGATTCTTTTTTATTTTTTGCATTTGTTTTATTTTTTATTTTTATATTGAAATAGTTGAACTTCAATGGAATTTTAGAAATATATAGCAATAGAAACAGAAATGTTTTGAAAAAAAAACTGAAAACGCTCATTACACGAAACATTAAATAGATTTTTATTACAATATAATAAAATTATGATTTCAGAAACTTCTTCTTTATAACTCAGAACAAGATTTATTTTTTTGTAGGGACTACCTTAAGCAATACTTTAAAACAAATGAAAAATTAAAATCACACGTCTATTATAAATCCCAAGTAATAAAAAAAATCTATATATTTTCTTTTAAAAATATATTTGCTTTAAATAAAATAAAAATGCTTCTTTAAATTGGCGTATTTTTTGGAAGATCAATAAATGAAAATTAAACATATTACTCAGAAAATCCAAAAATCTTTTATTCAATACCTAAATATATATATGAACGAAATAAAAAATTATTATGAATATATATATTCATAATAATTTTTTATTTCGTTCATAATTTTCTTCAATTAAATCCAAAAGATCAATTTAACTACTCAAACAAAACAAAAAGTTTTTCTTTTTCTTTCATCTTAAACTATATTCTCCTTCTCAATGGCATAAACCAACGACTTGTTACAACAATTTCTTTTATTACTCATACTTGTACTTTTTTTATTCTCTTTAACTTATTAAACTTTCTTTTTGTTACTAATAATTTCCTTAATTTATGTGCGTTGATGAACGAAAAGTAATAACAAAATAAGTATCAACTTTTAACATTTTACCAAAGATAAGACGTGTTCGTCTAACAACTCGTGCGAGAACAGCAACAGGAGCAAATAACCCAAAAAAAAATAAATTAAATAAAAAAACTTTAACCCACTCCCACTAATATCAATACTTATTAAGTACAACAAGAAGCTCACACAGTTGAAGAAAGTATTTGTGGCAAAAAAAGTAAAACTTTTTTTACTTTGACTTCCCACATGCTTAAGTACTTCCTCTGTTTTTGTTTTTTTTTTTTTTTTTTTTTTTTTTAGTTTTTTTTTTTTTTTTTTTTTTTTTTTTTTGCTTCACCACACGGAAACTTAAAATTTGTCTTTAACACTTCAGTTACAAAGAAGAAAAGTTCAATAAACTTTTAAAATTTCAATAGGAAAAAAATAAAAAAAGGAAAACTGGAAGTAGAAAAAAGATACAAAACCACATAGAAAAACTTTTTTTTTTTTTTTTCTTCAAATTAAAACTGAAATATTTTACCTTTAATTAAGCAAAGGATTCAAATTTCTAGGGTAATAAAAAAAGTATTCGGAGTTATAAAAGTTGGTGTAAAAGTAAAAAAGAATAATTAAAGAGTTTTATTATTAAAATGTGGTCAATATTGATGAGTTACATAGCATCATAAATATTCAAATATTTGAATATTTTTTTTTTTTCTGACCATATTCAATTAAACTTCTTTGTATTCCAGGAATTTTAAAGATGACTGTATCACATTTTCTTGAAATTATTTTAGCAGCCCTTTTTAGATTAAAAGAGAATAATCAAAGACATTTTAAAATAATATACTAACATCAATTAATTTTTTTTTTCCTTAATGTTAATTTTAATTCATTATAGAAGAATATGTATTTATATTTCCAAAAATATTATATATTTCTTTGGAATATTAAACCTTTTTTTATTAAACAATACACCAATATATTTTTATAACCGCAAATTGAATTCTTTTCATTATTTTCTACTCCTCAATTTACTTATTCATTGTTACCAACATCACTCTATTTGATTGCAAAAGGTGACACAATTTACGACACAAACTGTGATTGAAATATTATTTAATATCACCTTTTTCTTTCATAAAACAATATACATGGCATACTTATCAGTAGCCACTCCCATTTTTATTTTGTCATTCATCCATTCATTTTCATTAAAAATAGCTAGAAATATAGACAAATGGGAAGAAGGTACAAAGCGTTTGGCTTAATAGAAATGGAAATATTCGAGCCAAGTTATTTACTTTATTGTTTCTTTTATCGCTTTTTAATAATACCAATGTTTCATTGAATCTATTGTTTTCGACACGCTCATCATTGAATGTTAGTGGTTGTAGATTTATTTTTTTTTTATCTATAGAGTGTTGTCATAGATGTATTCTAACACATTACAAACACACACATACATATATACTATATTCATTTTACCACCAGGTACAATTGCATGTAATTGCCATTTGACATGCTAACTTTTTAGCTTTTTCGCGCTATTTGTATTTATGTATGTATCTATATTGACTTCGACATCAAGTAATAGAAATTTTATTTGGTTTCGTAGTGAAATAATCATATCAATTACAGGAATAATGAAACCAACTAAAGATTAATTTCAACGTATTACATTTGCAAAATAATTTCTTACAAAAACAATATATAAAAATATATATTTAAAGTAGTAAGTAAATTATAAAAGAATTATCATGACAAAGTTTATATGTGATATGTGAAAATATTTTAATATTTAAATTTTATACATAAAAAGCTCTACTGCACGTATGATAAATATTTTTCATTTGTAATATAATACCAGTTGGTAACATTAGATTTTTTTTTTTTTTGCAGTCATTATATATCAATTTATTTCGAAATAATATTACCTTTTTTCCGAAATAGATAAAAAGTGAAACACGAACGAAAATCAAATCATTGAAAAGTGTTTAATATTGTAATTTGTATTCATGTGCGTTTCTTTGACTGATAAAATTAAGGGTTTTGTTTTGGTGTGTCACCATGAAGTAATTTCCATTTGTTTTAGTTTTTTATTTGTTTTTCAAACTTTGTCATATTTTATCGCAATTTAAAGTCTCTCATCAATATAGTTAAAATTCTACTTAGCAAATCAAAGCCAATAAATTTTTTCAATATTTATTTTGTTAATATTTAACTTTTATATGAGAGAACTAAAATAGCTTTTAACAAATTAAATAAATTAATAGCTTTAGTTTGACATTTGCTTTTTAATTTTCAAAATAGCAATACATAAGTCTTTAAGTTTTATTCTATTTCATAAGATAGGTATATAATATAAAATTTAAATTGTACGGGGAAACATTATTACTGTGGCTCGGTCATTCTCACACACTAATCAACTTTTTGTACCCTACACCACTATAAGTCGTCGGGATATTATGCATTTGTGTTGATATTTTTAACGCACAGAAACACTAAGAATCCCTTTCTGAAACGATGTTTATCCGTCTGTCCATCTGGTCGGCTCGCTGGTTGTCTGTCAATGTAAGCTTTGTGAAGAAAGTTCAGGTCGCGATTTTAAAAATATCTTGATGAAATTTGACACGAATAATTCTTTTGAAACATGGTTTTGTTATTATCGATCCATTATTTTTATATAGCCACCATGTAAACGTCCTTCCGGAATAGAGGTATAGATATGCAGTAAGTTGTATATAAGTGTCAATCTTTATGCCAAAACGTCATAATATTCGCCACAAATAAGTTTTGTTTAACCCATTTCCAACCACTGTTACGTTTACGCGTCAGTAACTTAACCTAAACAGTAACTATCTTAGTTTAAGATCTATGGTGATGTTTTATAGATTAATGTTTAGTTTGGAATATTAACTAATGAATTGAATGAATTTCAAACATACATTACGCCAGGTGGCGCACTGAAAAACGATGAAATTGTTAAGTTAATTTTTGTTAAATTTATGTAAAATAAATAAAAGATAATTAAAAAAGAAAAATAAATTAAGAAAAAAAATTAAATTTTTACTGTACTTAATTATTTTCTTTTTATTGAAAACATTGTAAAACTTATGTGAGGAGGTACAATTTCATATTTTTTCGAGAGATTTTTTTTTTTTCTTCTATAAAATGCTGCGTTATCTACTTACGATGACAGTTAAATTTGGCCTTTAATGAAGAAGGATTAAAGGGATGTCAAATTATAAAAAAATTAAATTGCAACCTATTACAAAAAATAGAAATGATCATTTAAAATGGCAGCAAAATAAAATCTCGAAGGATACCCAAGATATAATATAAGAATAACCTGTGGCTGATATTTCGGTGATAAATGAAACAAAAGAATTTTTTCTAAGTAATGTTATAAATTTAAAATCATGATCAGCCAAGAATAACAGTGGTTATAAGAAATATAAATTAAACAAAGGTTAACTTGATATCAGATTAGGCGATCTGTACGAAGGACCGAAAATACATCATTATTTTTCACTTAATACAAGTAAAGGTCCATAATTGACTACTTCCCGGTTCCTTTTGGTACGCATAGGCAATGGTGTACGGTATTTTATGGTCGGGCTTGACCGACTATACCTTTTTATATTGTTTTTCTATTAAATATGTTTAAACGTGTTCTTCTTATAAGAGCCAAATAATATAACCCTAATTGACCATTAATGCGTTTTCGCAACAACCGATATCTCGGAAACTACGTACACAAATCTTTCAATTTTTTAATCTCAATTACTAATTCATACCAAATTTCATTAATTTATCTTAACAGGATCGGGTAATGGTTCGAAATGGGTTAAGAGTAGAAAGCGCAGTGCCCAATTTTATGAGGTGCAGTTCATAATTTATAAAAGCTCCCTTACGGAAATCACCCTAAGGGTTTTAAAAAATAATGTAAGAATGAGTAGAGTAGAGTCAATTCAAAAACATTTTTTAAAGTCTTTGTACTCATTAATACCATGTAACAGAAATTACTTAGAAATATCTTGCCGCACAAATTTTTGTTTTAATTCTGTAATTCTGTAGAATAAAATTCCATATTTTTTAAAGGAATTTCTAATTTTTAGCCAAAAAATATCTTTATTTAAAGCAATTTTTTCCTTTTATCATAATTGTTTGCCAAAGACATTACCTGTTTTGTTTACGCCCATACAACAAAACAAAATATTCCGCATTTTCCCCTGACATTTAAGCCTATTTAGTAAATTTATTTAGATTAGCAAAATTAACAGTAATAAATTTAATTAGAAAGACAGCATAAAATGCTCAAAAAGTTTTTCCTTACTTAAAAGCAACATCTAAAACAACGCGGATCAAAATGTAAAAAAAAAAAAACTTTAAAATGAAAATATTTCGCATAACAAAAACAAAGGACACATAACAGGGTGGTGGCCATTATAAAATGCCTTGACAGAAAACCAGAATATCAGCATAAATTTACAACAAACAAAAGAGAATTAATGTTGATGCGACAAAGCAAAAAGCAATAACAAAAAAACTACAAGGAAAAACAAACGCATACACGGACAATGACATAACAAGCAGCAGCTAACAGAATTACCAACAAACATTAGCAGAATCAGAAGCTAAAACAATGAAGGCCTGGTGCCATTAAAAATAAGAACAAAGTAGTTTTAGTGATGTATGTATGTATGTAAAATTTTTGTTTGATTGTTTGTATACACAAACGCATGCATATGTATAAGTACAATTATAAAGAAGAACGTTGAAAAATGTTGTCAAGCATAGTACTCGACGACAAAACTAGAGGACACAAAAACATTAAAGGTTGAAACTCATACATCTTTGTGATCACTCTCATATCCTTTTAAAGGCAAATAGAATACAAATACTAATTCATATACAGAGATCTATGGAAAATGACTGCGGGTTTGTATAAAAACCTAACAACAACACATTTTAATTAACAACACAAATTGACACACATTGTATTTGTTAGTTTGTAAACCCTATTATAACAATGATTATGATGATGATGATGATGATGATGACAAGCAACAACAACATGAACATTGAAAGCAGTAGCAATGACTAAATGTGGAATTTATAAAAAGTTAAAGAAAGATGTTTAAAAATACAATAGTTTACTTGCGTAAAACGAGGGTGACATGATAAGTAAAGTAATCAAAGAAAAAAAATATATTCAAAGGATTTAGTGTATAATATCAATCTATAAATGGTTTTACATAATATCTTTTACATTTAACAAAACTCCAAACAAAATTTTTAAAAAATTAATTTCGAATACATATACAAAGATGCCTCAAACATTGCAAATGTGAAGCAAAGAATCACAATTCATATTCCACCTAACGTGATGAAATGCTTTGCATTCCTGTTTAGTTTCAACACATAAAACATTTTCTATTCACATACGAGAATTGCCGCATAATATTAAAAATCCTTTAGCTGTTAATGACAGCTAGAATCCAAACCTTTAGTTTCAAACTATAGCAAATATTTATGAGCCTTCGAAAATGTAGATTCTTTTTTTGTTCACAAGCTTAATCTATAGAATTATTAAGAAAAAAGTTGAAGCAAAACACCCCCACTGATATAATGATGATGACAATGACACTTTGGCCATGTGTACCTGCATACGAAATATCGTTCCGGCCTCCGTTCTTCCGACATTGTATTCGAACCAAAAACAAAAAACGTAAATCTTAATTAAGCAACTAAAGTAATATTGTGTTACGATGTTATATTGTTATTTGCTTCACATTACGCAACACAGTGAAAATTATTTTCATTTATTCTTTGTAAAGCTTTTGTTTTTTTGGTTTTTTGTTTTGTAAATTAAAGGTGTTAAGCGAGGATTTATCTTGTACGTTTTTTGCTATTATTTTTATTATCTTGTAGGAGAAAAAGCTTATTGGATTTTACTTGTTAAATAATGCTATAAAAAAGCAACAATATAAAAAATCCATATACACGTTTTATCACTTTGGTCGACCATAAATATACATGCATGTATGTATGTAAGTAGTAATTTACTTGTGCACAGTGATTTTTTAATGAAGTTATAAACTCAAAATTTATTTGAATTAATTTAGAAATTTTATTTAGATTTTTTTTATTTTAGATTAAACAAAAATAATTTGTACGTTTTAAATTTGTTTGAAAAAAAAAACTTTTATTTTTAATATACAGCCAGCATTAGTTATAATAAAAAATATTTTTATGTACATTCTTATATATACATTATATTCTCTATGAAAGAAAAAGGTTAAGAAAATCTTATGTTTTTTTTTTTTTCATTTACAGTGCTATATCACGCATTACTCATTCACTGTCTTACTGACTAACTGTCCCAGTGTGGTAACACATAATTTCTAATTAACTTTTTGCTAAAAGCAATTTAAACGTATCTACAAATGTACTCACCATCATGTGTATTAAACACATTGGTCTTTTCTACGACTATATCCTGATGTTCCATTGCGGCTTTAACTTCAGAAAAAAGTTGTCATAAAAAAAAAAAACAATAACGATTTTTACGAGGCCTTACGGGCCATATAAATGTATGTCGAGATATAGAGAGGAAAGATAAAATGAAATGAATGAATTCAACAACTTTACACGGTTAATAGTAGTACGTATACCTTTATACATACATATATACATACATAAGTATATTTTACAGAAAAACAAAACAGTATCATAAATTTACAACAAAAAAAGTTTATATAGAATCATAATAATAACAACAACAAAAAGAGCAATATTATTGTTGCTATTATTATTCTCCATACAGCAAATAACAACCCAACATTAATAGCAACCTGTAGATGAAAAAAAAACGTTAAAACAAACCAACGTGCACTATGGGATGTTATTACTACAACTATGATATGAAAGGACTTAAGTTCAAAAATTTATATTTTTATTAATTTCAAATAATAAATTCTAGCAAGACGATTGTCAAAAAATTCTAAGTCTAACAATGTATTAGCACAATTATTCATAGAAAAGAAAATTGATTTTGATTGATATTGATTTTTTTCCAATTAGTTTATGTCCATAACTATTGACTACGAAATTATTTATGAAATCATACCGAAAAATTATGTAAGCTTTCATCCCATAGTATTTACAAAACGACTACAATGAAACCTGTAATACAAACAGCAAATGATATACAACTCTCAACAAAGGTATCATAAAATATGCGTTCGTTTTTTCTTTATATTTTTAATTTGTGTTGTATATGAATGTTGCCATTTACCCTGACTTTTCTTTTCTCAGGTTTTTTTAGTTATATAAAAATTAAAATTTATTTCCAGATATAAATATTAACACTTACATACACCAACATGGAAATTTAAATATATATAAATGTTGTTCAAACCACTCTAACACATACATTTGTAAAAAAGGCTGTATTTCATGGTTTTAAAAAATGTGTGATTTTGAACAACACCGCAGTACGCTAAAACACTCTTACCATTAATTAATTTTTTTAATGCATGTTGTTTATGTTCTTACACTCTCTAATAAGCTAAATCTTTTACTTCTTTATATTTTAAATAATTATTGCTGTTGTATGTGTGAAATTTTGAAGGAGTTTTTGTATTTTTTATATGCAATTTATGACTTTCTTTTTATGTGTAACACGTTTTTTATAACACTACTTAATTTTGATTATTTTTGCTTCCACAAAATAATAATAATCATCATCATCATCATTCTTATCGTGATTGTGATTATGATGAAGATCATTTGGAATATTATATATAATATATTTCTATATATAATATTCCAAATGTTTGCGTATGACTAAAATATAATATGTATGTTTTTTAATAAAATATTAATGTCATATATTTGGTATTGGTTTAGAGCACCAGGTATTTAACTCTTAATATATGTGAAGTAAAAAAATTAATTAATTAAATTAATTAATTAAAGATTTATTACTTTATTATTAAGTTGTTCCAAAATATTTTTTTTAATAACTACAAAATATTTAAATTATTATTTATGTTTTTACTTAAAAATATACATAACGAGAGAAAAACATCAAGGATAAAAGTTTTATTTTATTTCCACAATGAAATTTTGTTGTCGCTTGTTAAAAATATTTTATTTTAAACAATAATTTCTATTAAAACACTTTGCAACATTTACATACACGCCTGCGAACACAATTGCAATCTTATAATCTTAGAGGGAAAATATATGTAGCTCACGTTTACTGTTCAGGCCTTTCACCAAAATAATCTGCACATAATTGTACTTTGACTCAATAAAAAATGGTAAAATAGTTTTTAGTTAGTGTTTCCCTTTCATTGGAATCAGTAAATTCCAAACGTTATACGCTGATTGCTATGGTGCTGAGTAATTTTATTTATTTTTTATTTATTTAGTGAATAACTTAATAATAAATAATTATTATAAAGTAAAAAAATAGAAAAAATAATAAATTATTGCGCCTACTTTAATTATTTTCTACAGCAAAAATTTTTTTGAAAATTTTGTATTGGTTTTTGTAAATCTGACAAACTTCCTAAAATATCCTAAATTTTGAATGATTCACATTAAATCGAACAGTTTTAACTTTATTTCGATTTAAACCATTAATCAAAAAATAAGACTTATATTCATTGAAAAATTAAGCGGTAATAAAAAACAAAAACCCAAATATTTACGCTTTTTGAAACTTTACAGATTTTTTATAGAAAATTTTCACCATTTAGTAAATTAAAATTTAGAATGGCGAATTTTGAAGATGAAATGATTTCCTGCAGTTTAATGTATATCACCTGGATGTCAGAAAACCAAATTTTCATGTAAATGGCGAAAATATTTCTAAAAATATATTTTTCGCTTTTGACAAGTTCCACTTTTATAGAAATTGTCCAAAATATATCGCACACTGGATTTACTTTAATAAATGACAGGCAGAAGTAAAAAATTAAAATTAAAACATTTTCATCAAATAGCAAAATTTTTCAATCATCTTAATAGACGAAATTATTTTTATAAAAGAAAATGATAAAGTTCAATAAATTTTTGATATAAATATTTTTATTATCGAGCAAGAAGCAAATGAAAAATGTTGGAATAAAATTCACTTTTAAAAAATATTATTCACAAAATTTGTTCAGTAAACGATCTAAAAATTAAAAAAAAAAAACAATATTCTTTTCCATCATTTACGTAATTGTGCAAAAAATAAAATGATATTTATTTCTATTTCCCTCTGTGTTGCATTTATTTTTAACGAACGTAAAAATATATTTTTGCCACACAGTTAAGAGTCAATATGAACAACAACAATTATGGAAATCATGAAAAACTTAACAACCAGCAACATTTAAATTTTCTTGAAAATGAAATATGCAAATCCATATTTATGTATTTATACTTAAATAAAAATGTGTATATCTGTAAATATATGTATATAAGTGTGTGTTCTGTTTTTGCTTATGTATAAGTTAGTACATCATAAAATTAACATACATGCAAGTATCTTAAAAACTTAAAAACTTTTATGCTGTTAAGCAAAGTATAGAATCTATGTATGATGTTGCTGTTATTGTAGTTCCATTATATAATGTAGTAAATACAAGTAAAATGTAAATAAGTATGTACTTTATAGTGGTGGTAATAGTTTTCTTACTGTTGTCCTTAATATGTCACCAGAACTTTGCAAAAAACTAACACAGCTTCTTTAAAAAAAAATAAATAAATATTTCCGTTTTTTGTTTTGCAAATCACAATTCCAGCATAAATGTTACAAGATTTTGAAATGTTTCTTAAAAGAATATAAAACATGTTTATTCAAAATTATGTAAAATTTTTGATTTAGTTAAAGTTGGGTCACCTACAATACGAATGTTTGCTATAAAGATAATATACCACAAAAATGAGTAAAGAGTTTACGTTTTAGAAAAATCTTTTTAGAAATATTTTCCGACAAATATTGAGAGCAATATTTTTAACATTTTCAATAACTTTTTTTGTAAATAACGATTATTATTTTCAATTTTTTTATGAATTTTATTCAGGCTCAAGTTCATTTATGTAATAATTTTTGTAAAATACAGAAAAAGATTTTTTAGACACTAGCGGATCAGAAAATGCATTCCAAGTGTCCTAGTGTCTAAAAAATCTTTTTCTATATTCTGCAAAAATTATTACATTAATGAACTTGAGCCTGAATAAAATTCAAAAATAATATATTTTTTCAATAACTTTACTAGAAATCTTCAATAATTTTGGGTATTCTTTAACTAAACTTTATAAAATTTACAACAATAAAATATATGTCGTACACGTATACTCTTTAGAAAGCTTAAATTAAATTTTTTTCCCAAAATGTTTCATTAACAGCTCTGATAACTATGTTTTTTTTTTACTGAGATCTGAAAATAACTAAACTTTTATTTTTATTTCAATGCACATTTTAATTTTTACATAATTTTCCAAGAACTTTTTTCTTCAGCACTTCTTTAGCAGCAACCAACTACTCATCTTCTTCTTCGTTGTTATTTTTTCACTGCTACTTACTATAGAACATATTTATGCCTCGACGAAGAGAAAAATAAACTATAAAGTTGTCGTATATTTTAATTAAATGCTAATAGTTCTTGTTGAAAGCTCACACTATTACCACTCATGATGATAATATAACAAGGACAGATGGATATACAGATACTTAAAAGTACAAGTGTGCAAGTATGTGTAAGTTATAGTAACTGCTGATGTTTGCCAAGTGCCAAAAACAAGTTATTCATACAGTTAGTCGTATATTCCCACATTAAATCACACTCATTCACAGTGAAAAAAAAAAAAAGATTAGAAAGAAAAAACATCTTATGGATTAGCATTTTAGCATAATCTTTATAAGCATGAGTGCATTGTACAACATACACATAATTTTTTGCTGCTTTATGTTAGTTCACTTTTTGCTTTAATTTCGAATGGGAGTGTGTAGTAATTCAAATCAGTAACACTTAGCTTTATTATATTGGATATGCCTTTAAATAACATTTTCTCGTATGTATGAGATAATGGACGGAGATTAATTAAATCAGTACAGTTATTACATTTTAATAAAAAGTATAATATTAGAAAGATATTTTCTCATAGATGTGCAGAATATAGATTTAATTAAAATCCGTTTAGTATTTAAGAAGTTATAAGCGGTTAATATTACTACTAATACATATACTACAACTCACATGAATATATTTGAATTAACAAAACAAACATTTGATTTTACTGTATATTATCACATGTATATATAACTCTCTCTTTCAAAACATTGTCTCATTATTGTTATTTGTTTTATAAAACAAACTGGACAAGTTATAATGAAATAAATTTTGTTATTAAATATTGGAATTTTTTTATTATTTTAATTTAAATTTATATGGGCAGCGAAGCGCCCCAGGTGTACTCTCGTAAATATAAATATTAGACAGAAACAATAAGGCGCTGAACTTAAAATAAAAAATAAAAAAAAAAATAATTTAAAAGATTTTCCAGTATGCACAAAAAAATTGTAAAATTGGTTCTCATATAACAGTTTTATATATTATAGTAAAGTATTATAACTGATCTCATTCCTTTATATTACCCGCACTCACACAGACAAACTAGTTTTACTCCTACAAAAATGCAGCCCCTTAAAAACAAACAAATCTAGGGAAAGATATTCAACTGCAACACAAACAATAGTATTTCCACATACATACATACATACATTTTCATTTTAGTTTCACTTGTATTTTCTCTTTTTAGATCCTTGTTTGGTTTGTATGTACTTTTCGTCGTTGCGCATAAATTTACACTTTATTGTGCAAAAATATTCACTGCCTTCTGACAAATACACACACTCACATTTAAAATTTACAGTTAAATATACGAATTCGTACAAAAACATTTCACACATATTTTCATAAGAATTCATTTAGCCCATAGAAATATACACACATTCGTATAAAATAAGAGAAACCATTTCTTTTTCGGCCCTATATGTGATGCTTGTCAACTCAACTGCTACATATCCTGAATTAATTTTCTACACTATCGTATTATTTCTGTATTTTTTCACTCTTCTTTAGCGTTTTTCTATTTTGTTTTGTTTTTGGCTTACTGGACCACTTTCACATAGAGTGTCAAATCCTTTTTGATTCTTTGGGTCTATATACCATATGAAACTTAAAGAATAAGAGGAGGAGGAGGTGTTAAATTTTTTAAATTTTCTTTGAACAATATCATTAAATTCTTTTTTTTTTTTCAAGAAAAGGATAGTAATGTTTTTCATAATTTTTCTTTTGTTAAGGATAATTAAAGGATTAAAACTGGTGTATTACAATGCAATTATTAAGGTTTTTTAATGTAAACATTTACAGATTTTTTTTAATTTTTTTTTTTAATTAGGTTATGTGAAAAGAATTAATTTTCTAAAGCTTTGAAATAATCTAAAGTGTGTTAAGAATTTTTAAAAATTGAAAAGATTTATTAAAAAAACAGTCTTTCAAATACCAAACATACAAGTTAAGGACCGAACGGATGGATCAACACGTTAGATAAACTATTTCTTATTGTTGATAACCTAGAAAATAATACGTTCCCCCAAACGATTGCAAGTATTCATCAAATCTTATTGCTTTTAAAAAAGATCAAAAACATTCCATATTTAATGATATTAATTTATTATTTTTAGTTATTAAAAGTTTGAGTTCTTTTATAAATACTACGGGGTTTTTATATAACTATACTGTGGAACAATAGTAGAATAATTAATTTATTTGCTGAAACCGAATAACCGTAACGACCATGTAAAGCTATGTATTTAATGCGATCTGCGATGATACGTGACCATTTAAAAATATACTTGGAAAAACATAATTAACAAATTTTGCCACACCGCTTCATTTTAGAACGAGTTATCAAAAGTTATGTTGATTGGTTTCTTATCTCAAAAGTAAAGAAGCGGTTTTGGGTGGACTCCACAGTTTCAGATTCAGATTCTACATTCAATTCAAAAATAGTAATATTTTTTTTTTACCCTACATATATTTTTATACTCAACCACCCATGGATCACTTTAACGTACATAAATACAAACTAAATGTTAATATGATATGTCCTCCAGTTACACATATGGTCTTCTAGTCTTCAGTGGTTAATTAACAGTTTATTTTAAATTACTTAAAACTAAGTCTTGACAATAAAGTCATCCTGTATAAAACAGTTTCAAAACGAACAATTTCGATATTATATAGAGGACCTAATCAAAGATTCTTAGAACCATGACGGGTGCACCATGGTATATAATAAATGAGAATATCCATGGAAATTTAGAGGCACCATTTGTAAGAGACGAGCTTAGGAAGCTCAGAGAAAAATGCTTACTCAAACTAGAGACTCACACCAAAACAGATTGAAGATTTTGCAGAGCCGATTTTACACCCCGTTAATGGTAGGACCATTGAGATTATTGGTTACTTTTTTAGTTTATTTATTTATTTATTTATTTATTTATTTATTTATTTATTTATTTATTTATTTATTTATTTATTTATTTATTTCTTTTTTTATTTATTTATATAAATATTTATTTATTTATTTAGCTCTTAAGATTTTAATATACATATATTGTGAAGTTTAAAATTAGACAGATTCAATATACATACAAATAAAACGTATTGTCCAAAATAAATTATAATTTTTATATTAATCAACGAAAATTTATATAAGATCATTTTGAGCAGTGTATGCTA